>JAJIBD010038600.1:0-12404 GCA_021461705.1 Cryptotis parvus
GTGGCAAGGATTGGTAAATTTATACTAAATGTATTCAAAGTGTGAAAGCAAGAAAGATAAATGTGTAAAAAGTTAGTGACACTTACCTTCCACAAAATTTATTCCATTTGATATCTGACATCATCATATATTGTCCCCCAATCAGAAGTGACCCAATCACAGAGTCAGAGGTAAACCCTGAAACATACAGGGTGTGGGTTCAATAACTAAGAAAATACAATCTACATACAGATCTGTTGCAGGGAAACCTACAAAAAGCCTAAAAAGCCTCTGTATCTTCCCTGGATTGCCTCCTTGCAGATCACTTCATAGATAGATAGTTTAAATGTGTGGCGGTTTATCTGACCTTGTATTCTGTACTCGCTGATATAAATATTCTCTAATGCTACCACAATCATCGTGGGACTAGCTAGATCTTACCAGCATATTTGCCTGGCCATGTTGGATATCTAAGATTAGCCTAGAGAGAAATGCTGTTTGCCTCCAGCAAGCAAGCATGGCTCCCCTGATAACCTCAAAGACAACTAAAAAAAACAAAACTATCGTAGGAAGTAGACCAGGACTCTTGTGAAGGCTTGGAGAAATATACAACTGGCATTAGTATAGTCTTTTTAGTCTCAGAGGTTGCTAGCATCTCAAAACCCCCTTTCTACCCTATAAAGGCATTTCCAGGCAGATCTTGGCTCAAAACATTAGCATCTAAAAGATCCCAGGGTGAGGTGCTGGGAGAAATACCTGAGGACATTTAACCCTCCCTCTTATCTTATAATAGTGGGAGGCTCTAAGTTGCAGGGGATATAAAACTAGGCTTGCTTCCTCTCTCTGCCTCTCTTTTTTGGTCTCTTTTGGGGGGCTTCACTCTTCTGGTGTCTTGTCTTTGTCTTCTTTTTTACAGGCTTAACAAATGTTGTGGCTGCTATCTTTGGCCTCACACGTGGCTGGGGTTCTAGCTGGATTCCCAAGCACAGGTTTTTTCTATTGCTGATTTGTAATGCCTGAACCTGTGATAAGTAAGCATTTTAAATGTGCATCAGATTCCAGAGTTTTCATCCATTCCCCGCCGGCTTTAGAGGTAGAAGGTAACTTTGCTTCCTGGCACTATTGGGGATCACGACAACGTTCCCCACACAGATCTTTGAATTTATTAATTTAATGATGCAGATTGAATATTTTTGAGAAAATGTGATAGTGTGTACATAAATATTCCAGTCTAATTTTTCATTTCATCAATATTTATAATTCATCTTCTAGTCCATTCCCAAACTAAAATGATATACAAAGGAGATAATAAAACCTGGATATTTCAGACACAAAGCATGATCCATTTATATGTTTCCTAGATTCCCTAGGCTTTGTCAGAAGGTGACTATCCAGCTTTTGTTTTATAAACTAAAAAAACAGCACTGAATTATTCAGGACAGAAAAGCAACATTAGATGTAATTTGTAGACAAAACAAAATGAAAAAAGGTAATGTGGTGGTACCAAACACATGGCAGAATATATCTATGAAAAGCTTAGAGATTATCTGTTTACTATTTGTTTAAACATTTTGAATCTATATGATGTCATTTGTATGTAAGAGGAAAATAATTCCATGAATTCTTTGACATTCAATAGAATCTATTTCTGGATATAATTTTTGGAACACTTTTAGTCATAATCTTAGCAGTGCACAGGTTATGTTCGCAAGGTTGGTGCTGAAAAAACAAAACAAAATAAGGTTCTATTGGGATCCCAGCCCTTAATGCGTTTTTAAAAATTCTCTCCTATCGGATAACTTGAAAGATTTTTCAGTACATTGGACTGATATGTTACTGTCAATTTGATCAACATGTACTGTACTCGACCTAAACATCTGCATTATGGCCAGTGTAAATAAACATTCAATTTAATAATTAGTAGATTCAAAAGAGACTGTAGAGCCCACTTGCAATAGAAGTAGATTGTTCATAGGCTAGTTGATATGTTTTTACAGTATTTTTATGTTTTTAAATATTTAATACATTGAACATGTAGCTATGATGTTTTATTAAGAATAAGGTTAGAGAATTAGTACAATGGGCAAGGCTATTGCCTTGCCAACCCTGATTAGATCCCCAGAATCTTATATGATTCCCTTATGGTTCCCTGTCAGGAGTGATCCTTGACAGTAGAACCAGGGATAATACCTGAAGACTGACAGGTGTGGATCTCACATGCCAAAATCCCCAATAATTTTGCAAATAACAAATAAAGTAAGATGCCATATGTATGGAAGTAAAGTAAAATAATAGCCTACAAAATTCTTATTGCTATCAAGACCTATAAATCAGAATCAATGCAAGTGTTATCGTCAAATCAATTCACATATTAGAGATTTTTTTAATTTTAATAAATTTAACTGATTATAATTGAGTTAACTACTTTTTAATATTTGAAAATGCTGTTAACATGGAATATAAGCTAACTAAACAGAATAAAAAAAAAAAGTTTTATAATTTGACTTTTTTACCTGTTCCCACAAATCATAATAATCGTATCATTTGTTTACGGTAATATTTGCCTCAAAGAAACAAAAATAAAATGTACTTTTAGCATAGAGATTTATCTTCACCAAGTTTCTGAGTTAAAATACACAAATTCTATTTACTATTGCCATGTAATAAAACAATGAGATTTTTTTTAGTAAGAAATCTTTGAGTATTTTAACATTTTTTATTATACCATCGTGAGATAAACAATTACAAATATGTCATGTATAAGCTTCAGTCATACGGTGTTCCAGCATCCTTCCCTCTACCAGTCCCATTTCCCACCACGGATGTCCCCCAATTCCCTCCCACCCTCTCCCAGCCTGCCTCTAAGGCAGGTTCTTTATCTCTTTTCTTCTCTCTCTCTCTCTCTCTCTATATATATATATATATATATATATACATATATATATATATATATATATATGTATCTATATATATCTTCCTTTTCTTACACATTATGGCTTCAATTACAACGCTCATTTCTAATCTGGTATTATCATTTTCAATGATTATTATCACACTGTTCCCTTCTCTGTCTTACCTCCCATCTGACTCGAAAATTGCGATTGATTCCACCTATTGAGAAGACCTTCTAATCCCTATTTTGCCTAGAATATGGCAAAAAATTCCATATTTTGCCATGAACAAATATATGTATATATATATATATATATATATATATACATGCATATATATGTTTTTCTGCAAATAAATGAAATCATTCTATATCTTTCCTTTTCCTTCTGGCTAATTTCACTCAGCATGATCCTCTTCATGTCCATCCATTTACAGGCAAATTTCACTAACTTTGTTTTCCTAACAGCTGCATAGTATTTTGTATATGTACCACAGTTTCCACTGGTACAGTCTTTTTTGGGGAAAACAATATGAACATTCCTCCAAAACTAGAAATTGACCTCCCCATTATCCCAGCCAGAACACTCCTGGGAATATACCCTGAAATCTTTGAGTATTACCTTATTAACATCTAAATATAGCAGGCATTATGACTTGACTTAGGCTTTAAAAAATTGAATGAACAACACATAAATATTGCATGTCTGAATTACATGATATATCATAAATTATGAAAAATATACATTATATAATAAATTATACATTCAATATATCCTGTATTATCAATTATACATAACTTTATATAAATATTGATTACATATTCATTTTGCTTTGTTGTTCCTTAAAACTGATCTCAAGTGATTAGGACAGGTAGTTGTGGGGAAATGCTTATGTGACCTGCACAAAATTCAGAAGCTAGGGTAAGGGATCCCCCTTCTTCCCCAGGGGGATCAGCGGCCAGCAGATGGAGAAAGATACAAGAATCCAGCAAATTAAAAGAATGCTTTATTACACAGATCTGGAATACAAACCAGCAATAGGAACTTAGGGTTCCTGGCTGGGCCCCGCCACTGTAGGCCAAGATGGCTACGACCAAGTTTTAAAGCCCTGCGGAGGGAGACAGTGAAGAGTCAAGAAAGAGAGTGTCACAAAAGGAACTCAGAAAGAAAGCAGGCTAAAGTTTTTATATGCCCACTCAAATGGAGAGTAGTTAGGGCGCAAATCCCTCAGGTAATTTCTCCAGGACCTCATCTGGGCCCTTTGAGATGTTGATGTTGCTGAGCCAAGATCTGCCTTAGAGGTGCCCCTACAAGTAGAGTGGAGGGAGGGGCTTCTGAGTAAAATGTATCTCAGAATACAAAGGCATGCATCTGTACCAAGGAATATTCTATAGCCAGTTATATATTTCTCCAGCCCTCACAAAAAGTCTCATCTTTATGGTTGTTCTGTATAGTAGCCTTTTGACTTAACAGAGAGACATGCTTACTTGCTTGGAGGAAGCATCATTTATCTCTGGTCTCATTACTTACAGAACTTTGCCAGAAAATTTACTGGAAAGATCTAGCTATTCCCAAGATGATTGTGGCAGCATGAGAGAATATTTATACCAGCCAGTATAGAATACACAAGCAGTTTATAAGCACCTCAGCTGCTCATGAGGTGCCGGGAGGGATGGCAGGTTCTAGCCCCTGGCCCACCACCCCAGCAGAGCCCTCACAACAAGCCAGGCGACCCCCCCTCTCCATGAGGACATCCATTTTCCACATCTGGACTTCTTCCTCTTCAGAACTCCATCCAGCAGACCAGCCTATCATAGCCCGGCTGGCGCGGCACTTGTGGCTGAGCGGTTCATCAATAAATGCTGGATTTTTGAGTTGACTACAAGAGTATGCTCCCCACAAGGCAGAGCCTGGCAAAGCTACCGTGTCGTATTTGATATGCCAGATACCAGTAACAATTATAGACCTCATTCCCATGACCTGATGGAATGGTTTGAGGCTCTTTATGTTCCTGGAGCGAAGCAGGTTCCCTTGGACTCTACTTGCATGACACAGGTCATATGGAGATGTTACTGGTGCCCGCTCGAGCAAATCGAAGATAAACGGGAAGACAGTGATACAGTGATAGAATACATGGTCAGATGACCTGCCACATTTGAACTGTCCTCCTTCAATCTACAGAGTGGCCTGCAGGAGGCAACTCAAGACCAAATGCAGAGGCTTTTGACAGCAGTGTTCTGCAATAGTTATCACTGCTATTATATTATATAATATATATATAGAGAGAGTTTACAGTATACAGTATACTGTATACAGTATACAGTATGCAGTATGCAGTATACAATATATAGTATATATCATACACTATACAGTATACAGTATATAGTATATAGTATATAGTACATAGTACATAGTACATAGTATATAGTGTATATAGTGACACACAGACATGGGGCAGAGCTGCTACTGCCTCTCCCTGTGCCCAGCCGCTCACGAGGTGCCCGGGAGGGGATGGTGTGTTCCCTAACCCTGATGGGATGGCAGGCCCGGGAGGGGGATGGTGTGTTCTAACCCTGGCCTGCCATCCCATCAGAGCCTCGCAACAAGCCAGACGACCCCCACTCCATGAGGGGCCCTCCGTTTTTCCACATCGGACTTCCCCCCTCGTCAAAACTCCACCCAGCAAACCAGCCTATCACAGCCGACTCGCGTGGCTGATTTTGGCCACGAGGTTCATCAATTAATGCTGGATTTAGAGATGACTACAAGAATATGCTACCTGCATGGCAGAGCCTGGCAAGCTACCCTTGTCGTATTTGTTATGCCAAATACCAGTAACAGTTATAGACCTCATTCTCATGGCGTGATGGAATGGTTTGAGGCTCTTTATGTTCCTGGAGCAAGCAGGTTCCCTTGGGCTCTACTTGTATGAGACAGGACATATGGAGATGTTACTGGTACCGCTCGAGCAAATCGATGATGAACGGAAGACAGTGATACAGTGAGACAGTATATAGTGTATGGTGTATAGTATATAGTATATATAAACATCCCGGCTCCAATATACCACTTGATCACTTGACATCTCGTTATTTGTCAATTTGCTCTAGCAGGCAAGAGTAACATTTCCATTTGACCCTATCAAGTGCCAGCGTAGCCCAATGGCATCTGCTGACTTCAGGCATATGAAGGAACCTCAAACCATTCATTCAGGGTCTTGGCGAAGAAGTCTGACCATCTTGTAGGTGGCGGCCATGTGATCTTTTGAAGTTCAGTGGAATCGGGATCCAGTCAGTAATAGCTCTAGTCCAGCAGTCATCTCCAAATCTCATTACATGTCCAACCCACCTGATTTTTCGATGCTTTGGCAAATGAGACATATTCCCTGACTCTGGATCCCTTGACAGAGGTTGGAACTCAGTTCCTTCTCTCACTTGAGTGAGGTGTATTATTTCAAGCAAAGCTCTTTCAATTCCTCTATGGGAGACCCACATAGAGTTTTCATCCTGCTTTGATAGGGCCCAGGTCTCTGAGGTGTATGTTAATGCAGGGAGAATGGTGGAGTTGAAGAGATGTGCCCAGAGCCAGAAGGTTCTTTGTCCTTTTAGCTATTTCTTTGATGCTCTTGAAGGCGTTCCATACTGTTCTCTTCCTCCTGTCCAACCAGATTTTAGGTCATTCATCATGTTTAATCTCGACCTAGGTACACATAATTGCTGCATTCAGAGATGTTTGTTCCATTGATAGTGAACAGGGCCTCTGGAACTTGTTCATTTTTCATGAATGCTGTTTTGATACATATTTTAATATGCCAAATACCAGTAACAACTATAGCTCTCATTCCCATGACCTTATGGAATGGTTAGAGGCTCTTTATGTTCATGGAGCTACCGGATGCCCTTAGTAACACTAGCATGTGACAGTATATGGAGATGTTACTGGGGCCCTCAAGCAAATCTATGATCAATGGGAAGACAAGTCGTACAAGTGATATATATATATATATATATATATATATACATACGCTGATTGAAATATGATCTGAGATAATGAATCAAATTATTTCTGTGTTTAATAATTGATATTTTTCAATTAAAAGTTTTAATTTGAACTGTGTACAGTAAAAATACACAAATTAGAAGTTTAGAAATGTAGATACAGATTTTTCCTGTGTTAGTCAAAAGGTACTGTAGCTGTAATAAAAGGAGCTTTTTTGTAAATAAAATAGGTATTAAGTGTAACCGAAGCCCCAGACATTTCTAGAAACCTCTGGTAAAATGCAAACTAAATCCATGATCATGTAAGACCAGTATATACTGTATTTGTCTCAAATTCAGCTTAGTGCCTGGTTATCTCTTCCTGAAAACAGATAGCCACATACCAAATTCAACATAGTCAAACCATTAATAATTTTGCAAGGGATATATAGCATTTGCATCTACTAACATTTTACTAACATTTACTGAAAAGACCAGCAAAGATTTTCCAGAAGTTCCCTTTCTGATACAGAGAAAGTGGCATATAATAAATAAGGTTTTATTTTTTGAGAAGCGCAAAATGGAAATCAAATATATTCATAGGCAGATTAATTCAAGTGTTTGATAAAGTGCAATAAAATATAGAATGCTTTTCAAAAAAATGTATGACAAGGGTGATTTTTACTCTCTTTTGATTTAGCTCACTTCTTTCACAAGACATTTTATGGAGTTACTATGATTTCAAAGATCATGGAGAAGAATGTACAGAAAAATGCTGTAAATATAGTATAAAAACCTGAGTTTCTTAGAAACAAAACAGTTTGACTCTGATCATTCTATTGGTTAATAACACATGGCATTATGAGATGCTATACACACATATATATATTTAAATTTATATTTCAGAAGTATTTCTATGTCATTCTATTAACTCTCACTTTATGTCATTTTTTTCCTCTATTTGTGTCTCCTATATATTTATCTGTTTCTATTCATTGCTTGATAAATCTGTCAAATATGCAATTGTATTAGACAAATAACAAATGCTAATCATATGAACAACAAACATAAAGCATATTTGTATAAAATTGAAACCCTTATTATTCATTTTGCTTCCCTAAATTAACATTTGTTAAAGCATAAATGTATGTGTACCATATATGGGTTTTTTAAATTTGTATCTGTAACATGTACTAATATTTAAAAAATACATGGTAGGATATTTCTTTTCTGTGAATACTTTTTTGAAATACTGCATCACTACTTTACCCAAATCATCCACTCTCAGTCCATAATGTGTTCTATTTTTACAAAATTTAATGTATCATAACACACTTAATTCTCAGAATTCTAGTGTATGGAAGCAAACAACAAAGACAGCATGTGGTCTCTTGGCCACCTTGATAGAAGCTCAGTACTAGGGGCCTGAGGATGGGTATTGCTACTTCTGACCCAATGATTCTGGGGATTATCCTGGGCTATCCTAGCTGTGCTTGGAGAAGATCACAATAACTTTTGAAAGAAACGAGTACATATTTTCTTTTCCACATTTATTTTCTTTGATACACACAAGTACAGACTTTGGATAGAACTTACTATCTTTTTTTTGTAATATAAAAGCAGATGTCTTGAAAGAAGATTTTCCTAATAGAATATCTAGTTGGAAAAATCTCTGTCAATATTTGGCTTTAATATATTGTGAAAATTCTGCCAGGAATTTTACAATATATTTTCTTCTTTTATTTAAGAATTATTGTTTAAATAATATATTCATACATTAATTAAAATGTTAGGACCTTTTGATTTTTTGTTTGACTTTAACATTCTATTTTATATATTTATTCATATTGTGAGCATATTTTCAAGTGGCATTCATTTACAATTTGCAAAACTCTTTGTTATGTTTTGATTGGGGGCCATAGCAGGTACTCTTCTATATGTAAATAGTATTTTGTTTAGTTTTTAAGCCATTAAGAGACTTTTTTCTGCTTATTTTTTGGTCTGGGACAAGACTGCTAGCTACAAAGCAACCTACTTCTGACTTGTGGCTTGGGAAATCACTCCTATTAGTACCTGGGATTGAACTCAGATCTCCTGCATGTAAAGTATGAGTTCTGCTGCATTGAGTTTTCTCCTGACTCCAAGTCAAGGAAATTAAAGAGAAATTCCTTCATGGGAAAGAGGGCTATGAGTGCCCAGTTTTCTATCAAAGGGGTTATTAGAGAACACTGAAGTCTACCTAACTGCTTGGCCTGGGATTCTGAATCTGCCCACTCTGGCCCTTTTCCTAGGGGGATGTGTAGAAATTGAACCAGAAGATAGTACACTGTTGTAAGGAAAGTTATAGAGACCAGTTATTTCAATTTAACTATAATGCTGATGCCCTATTTACAAGGAAGATTTCAAGGACAAGATAAAGAATCCATAAAAGCAAATGACTGATCAAATTACATTCACAGTTAAGTTTAGGAGAGTAGTCTTACTGTTTTTTAGGATAAGGGTTTTACAGGAAGGGTTCATGGAGATATGAAACATTCACGGACAGGTTTGCCAGTGTAGCACAATCTAGGAGATTCTAAGATTATGATGCCTATTGATGTCTATTGGAGTGTTTCATATGTAAAATATTAAATATATACATATATATTTAAAATCACTTATATGGAAAGATGAGCCATGAATTCATGAATATTTTGATTTTAGTGAAGAGATAATTGGAATTAGATTCAAGTTTATAGTCTTCACATATGCACCAATAGCCATTAGATTTTTTTTCTTAATTGCCTTATTATTTGAATCTAGTAAACAAAAGCACCACAAGAACGTAGTCCTACTCATTTCCATTGTCTCTTAAAGTGTTTCTGCCACTCAGTAATTTTCAACATTGCATTTTATTGCTCATCAATGGTTAATTGCAATTTTCAAAAAAATAAGTCATTTGGGGGCTGGGATTTTTTGTTATATAGAACCAAACAGAACTTTTTCTTAGATTCAACTTTGAAAGTACAACCAGTAAATAGATTAAGATTAGGATTTTCTTATTCTAATCTATTTCAAGGATGAAAAAATTGTCTCTGCCAATGGAGGAAATAGTTTCCATTCACATAACCACATACAAAGACTAGAATCTAAAAAATTTATACATAACTCATACTAACCCAACAATAAAGTAAAAAGTACAACTAAATGACATGTAAAATGAGTTAACTCTATAGATTAAATGATTCAAATTAGAACAACACATCTCAACTCTATAATGTATACATAAAAAATGACAACTAGAAAGAAACAGAATTAACCATATTATAGGGGCAAACATTAATTACATATATACTCCTGGAAAATAGTTGGATAATTTTTTTTAAAGACAGTAACAAGTACACAAACCTTATGCAGCAAGCAATTGCAAACAAACCAGATGTTTTACTTTTGGTTACTTAGCTGTTAAAGAATTACATGTTCACTTATAATGAAAGTTCAGGGTAGCATTTGATGCAATATTCAATTCGGAGAACAATTTAGTTGTCCTTCCAAGGCAACTTAAATAAACATTGATTTTTCGACATCATATGATATTAAGAGGCAAAAAAGAAACAAAATATATATTTATATGAATATGATAGACATAGTTCCTGAGAAATATGCTAAATAGAAAAGTAGCATTGAAATGATAAGGTGATATAAATACATCACATTATATCCATGGGTGACATAGCATAGGCTGCAGGAAATTTTTTTTAATTTTAGATTGCTAATAGAGTAAAATGTAATTTGTAGTTTCTAAATTCTTTTACCTAGATTCTTGTGTAGGAGTGGGTCTTCAAACTTGCTGAAACCAAAAAATTAGACAAAGTGATGTAATTATAAAGAATATGCAAAACAGACCACTGATAGTTTAACTTAATCAAAAGTGGGTTTATTCAGAATGGAACAGACTTAATCAGACAAATTCCTTCAAATAAATTTACAGGCAGCAAACTTTCTTCTGACTTTAAGAAGATGACATTATGTTTACAACTATAAGGAAATTAAGTCTACCACCAACTCTGAATTTGAATGAAAATTGGGTTTTAGGAAGTGTTGGATGACAGGTCTAGATAAGCTTGGAAGCTTTACTGTTTATTCACTCACAGCTAATCTATTTACATGTTCTTAAGCTCAAGGTTTATAAAAAATGAGATGACTCTTCTATGTAAACACTGGTGGAGGTTGTGGCAGTTACAGAAGTTGCCTTGACTCTGAATGAGTAACATCTGACTTACTATATATACATAATATATATGTATATATAAATACATATATGTATATACATATATATACACACACTAAGACTTCTCTGTTGTCTAGATTGGGGCACAGCTTCTCTTTTATACCCACTGGATCCAGCATGGGGCAGTTAGAATTTACCAGGAGACTGCCAACCTGCTATGTTGGAGGACTATTGTTTGAGATTATTGGAAGGATCATGCTAGTTTGCCCTCAAGCAGGTGAGAATGACCCTTTCAGTATATGAAAAACAAGATACTCAGAATTACCCTGGTGCAGATATTTAAAAAAGGATCTTCTAGGTTCCATATAGATTACATGAAGTCCATGAAATTAAGATTCATTTACTTTATAACAGCTCCCTGTCTCTGTCCTGTGTTTTACTTAGAGATAATCTCAGCTTTTGAATATGCCTTTAGTTACAAAGTGGAGAGTTTTTTCTTATTTCTTTTTCTTATTTTCTTCAATGTACTTTATGGATTCAGGTCTAATAATGAGGTCTTTAACCCATTTTTGATCTCATTTTTTGTGCATGTTTTGTTAAACAGAAGTACAAATTCATTTTTTACCATATTGCTGCCCAGTTTTCCCCAGCACCACTGTTGAAGAGGATTTCCTTGCTCCATTTTTTGACTCATTGCACATTTATCAAAGATTAAATGATCCTGTGTTTGAGGATGGGTGTCAGGATACTCAATTATATTCCATAGGTTCACATGTCTGTTTGTATTCCAATACCATGCTGTTTTAATTACTACTGCTTTGTAGTACAGTTTGAAGTTGGGAAAGGTGATGCCTCTCTCTTTTTCCCAACGGTTTGCTTTATGAGGGTTTATTATTCCATACAAATTTCAGTAGCGTTTGGTCAATTTCTTTGAAGTATGTCATGGGTATGCTTATAGGGACCAGACTGAATCTGTGCAGTACAAAGCTCTAGGGAGTATTAAGATTTTAAAAATGTTGATTCTCCCCATACATGAGCAAGGAATGTGTTTCCATTTCCTTGCATCTACCTTTATTTCTTGAAGCAGTGTCTTGCAGTTTTTCTTTTACAGGTCCTGTATGCACTTGGTTAAGCTAAATCCTAGGTATTTGATTTCAGTGGCAATTATGCACGGAATCTTTTCCTTAATATCACTTTCTTCTCTCTCTGGTTATTTTTATATAGGAAAGTTACCAGCTTTTTGGGTATTTATTTTTATACTCTGCCATTCTACTATAATTATCTATTGTTTCCTAGGAGTTTTGGTAGAGAGTTTAGGGGGCCTCTAAGGTATAATATATGTCATCT
>JAJIBD010038601.1:0-13499 GCA_021461705.1 Cryptotis parvus
GGCAAGGATTATAAATTATACTAAATGTATTCAAAGTGTGAGCAAGAAAGATAGTACAAAAAGTTATGACACTTTACCTTCCACAAAATTTATTCCATTTGATATCTGATATTATATATTGTCCCCTGGATACAATCAGAAGTGACCCTAATCACAGAGTCAGAGGTAAACTCTGAAACATGCAGGGTGGGTGGGTCAATAACTAAGAAAAATGCCAATTCATACAGATCTGTTGCAGGACAAACCAAAAAACCTAAAAAGCCTCTGGATCTTCCCCTGAATTGCCTCCTGCAGATCACTTCATAGATAGATGTGTAGATAGGGGCCGTTTATCTGACCATGTATTCTTTAGTACTGGCTGGTATAAATATTATCTCATACTACCACAAATCGTGGGAATAGCCAGATCTTACCAGCATATTTTTGCCTCGGCCATATTGGATCTCTAAGTAATTAGCCCAGAGAGAAATGTCGCTTGCCTCCAAGCAAGAAGCATGACTCCCTGATAACTCAAAGATAACTAACATACAAAACTATCGTGAAGTAGACTCAGACTCTTTAAAGGCTTGAGAAATATATAACTGGCATTAGTATAGCTCTTTGGGTACAGAGGCTTGCCATCTCAAAACCCCTTTCACACCCTATAAAGGCATTTGAAGCAGATCTCGCTCAAAACATTAGCATCTAAAAATGGCCTAGGTGAGGTGCTGGGAGAAATTACCTGATGGGCATTTGACCCCTCCCAGCTTACCATTAGGCAGGGATCTGAGTTGGGAGTGGATAAAAAAATAGGCTGGCCTTCCTTGCCTCTTTGGGCCTCTTTGGGGCTTCTGCACTCTTCTTGGGAATCTTGTCTTTGTCTCCTCTTTACAGGGCCTCTTTAACAAATGGTGGCTCCTATCTTGGCCTACACGTGGCTGGGGTTCTAGCTGGGCCAAGCACAGGGTTTTTTCTATTGATTTGAGGCGTCTGAACCTGTAGATAGGTAAAGCATTTTAATGCACCAGATTCCAGAGTTTTCATCCATCCCGCTGGGCTTTAGGAGGTAGGCAACTTACTCTGGCACTATTGGGGATCACGACAACGTTCCCACACAGATCTTGAATTTATTAATTTAATGATGCAGATTGAATATTTTGAGAAAAATGTGATAGTGTGTACATAAATATTCCAGCCCAATTTTCATTTCATCAATATTTATAATTCATCTTCTAGTCCATTCCCAAACTAAAATGATATACAAAGGAGATAATAAAACCCTGATATTTCTGTATACAAAAGCATGATCCATTTATATGTTTCCTAGGATTCCTAGGCTTGTCAGAAGGGGTGACTATCCAGCTTTTGTTTTATAAAAATGTAGCACTGAATTATTCAGACAGAAAAGCAACATTATACCTGCAAACCGAATAAAAAACAAAATGAAAAAAAGGTAATGTGGTGGTCACACATGGCAGAATATATCTATGAAAAGCTTTAGAGATTATCTAGTTTACTTATTTATTTAAACATTTGAATCTATAAAGATGTCATTTGTATAAGAGTGGAAAATAATTCCATGAATTCTTTGATATTCCAATAGAATCTATTTCTGATATAATTTTTGGAACACTTTAGTCATAATCTTAGCAGTGCACAGGTTATGTCTACA
Organism: Cryptotis parvus; assembly: GCA_021461705.1. Lineage (NCBI taxonomy): Eukaryota > Metazoa > Chordata > Mammalia > Eulipotyphla > Soricidae > Cryptotis > Cryptotis parvus. The sequence goes on from JAJIBD010038601.1 coordinate 1,652, forward strand.
AGGTTGGTGCTGAAAACAAAACAAAATAAGGTTCTATTGGGATCCCAGCCCTTAATGCGTTTGTAAATTCTCCTATCGGATAACTTGAAAGATTTTTTCAGTACATTGGACTGATATGTTACGCTTCACTTTGATCAACATGTACTGTACTTAAACATCTGCATTATGGCCAGTGTAAAATAAACATTCAATTTAATAATTAGTAGGACCAAGATTACTGCAGGCTCTACTTTGTGGTAGGCTTAGATTGTTCATAGGCTAGCTGGATGTTTTACAGTATTTTTTATGTTTTAAATATTTAATACATTGAACATGTAGCTATGATGTTTTATTAAGAATAAGGTTAGAGAATTAGGTACAATGGGCGCTTGGCCAAGCTCTGCCCAACCCTGGTTAGATCCCCCAGAATCTATATGATTCTTTATAATTCTCTGTCAGAGTGATCCTTGACAGTAGAACCAGGATAATACCTGAAGACTGACAGGTGTGGATCTCGCTATGCCAAAATCCCCAATAATTTTTGCAAATAACAAATAAAGTAAGATGCCATATGTATGGAAAAATAATAGCCTACAAAATTCTTATTGCTATCAAGACCTATAAATCAGAATCAATGCAAGTGTTATCAGCCAAATCAATTCAATACATATTAGAGATTTTAATTTTAATAAATAACTGGACAGTAATTGAGTTAACTACTTTTTAATATTTGAAAATATGTTAAATATGGAATATAAGCTAACTAAACAGAATAAAAAGAAAAAAAGTTTTATAATTTGACTTTTTTTACCTGTTCTACAAATCATCATAATAATATCGTGTATCATTTAATACGGTAATATTTGCCTCAAAGAACAAAATAAAATGTACTTTTAGCATAGAGATTTATCTTCACCAAGTTTCTGAGTTAAAATACACAAATTCTATTTTACTAGCTTGCCATGTAATAAAAACAATGAGATTTTTTTTAGTAAGAAATCTTTGAGTATTTTTTAACATTTTTATTATACCGTGAGATAAACAATTATAAATATGTCTATGTATGCTTCAGTCATACGGTGTTCCAGCATCCTTCCCTACCAGTCCGATTTCCCACCACGGATGTCCCCGCACCCTCCCACCTTCTCCCAGCCTGCCTCCTAAGGCAGGTTTCCCATCTCTTTCTTCTCTCTCTCTATATATATATATATATATATATATACATATATATATAATATATATATATATATGTATGTATATATATATCTTCCTTTCTTACACATTATAGCTGGAAAAATATAACGCCATTTCTAATCTGGTATTATCATTTTCTAAATGACTATTATCTACACTGTTCTCTCTCTCTGTCTTACCTCCCCATCTGACTCCTAAAATTTATGCATTGATTCCACTCATTGAGACCTTCTAATCCTTGTTTCACGAGAATATGGCAAAAATTCCATATTTTGCCATGAACAAATATATGTATATATATATATATATATACATATGCATGTTATTTTTCTGCAAATAAATGAAATCATTCTATATCTTTCCTTTTCTTCTGGCTAATTTCACTCAGCATGATCCTCTTCATGTCCATCCATTTACAGGCAAATTTCATAACTTTGTTTTTCCTAACAGCTGCATAGTATTTGTATGTATGAAGAAGTTTCCACTGGTACAGTCTTTGGAAAACAATATGAACATTCCTCCAAAACTAGAAATTGATTCCCCATTAGTCCCAGCCAGAACACTCCTGGAATATAAATTCTGAAATTTTGAGTATTACCTATTAACATCAAAATATAGCAGGCATTATGACTTGACTTAGGCTTTAAAAAATTGAATGAACAATACATGTAAATATTGTATATCTAACGCTCAGATATATATCATAAATTATGAAAATATACATTATAATAAATTATACATTCAATATATCCTGTATTATCAATTATACATAACTTTATATAAATATTGATTACATATTCATTTTGCTTTTGTTGTTCCTTAAAACTGATCTCAAGTGACAGGACACAGGTAGTTGTGAAAATGCTTATGTACGTGCACAAAATTCAGAAGTAGGGTAAGGGATCCCCTTCTTCCCAGGGATCACAGCCAGCAGATGGAGAAAAAGATACAAGAATCCAGCAAATTAAAAGAATGCTTTATTACACAGATCTGGAATACAAACCAGCAATAGGGAACTTAGGTTCTCTATTGGCCCCAGCCACGTAGGCCAAGATGGCTACCAAGTTTTAAGCCCTGCGGAGGGGAGACAGTGAAGAGTCAAGAAAGAGAGCGTCCCAAAAGGAACTCAGAAAGAAAGCAGGCTAAAGTTTTTATATGCCCACTCAAATGGAGAGTAGCAGGCAAACCCTCAGGGTAACTTCTCCCAGGACCTCATCTGGGCCCCCCTTGAGATGTTGATGTTGCGGAGCCAAGATCTGCCTTAGAGGTGCCCCTACAAGTAGAGTGGAGGAGGGGGCTCTGAGTAAAATGTATCTCAGAATACAAAGGCATGCATCTGTACTCAAGGAATATTCTATAGCCAGTTATATATTTCCAAGCCCTCACAAAAGTCTCATCTTTATGGTTGTTCTGTATAGGCCTTGACTTAACAGAGAGTCATGCTTACTTGCTTGAGGAAAAAGCACCATTTATCTCTGGTCTCATTACTTACTAGAACTTCACAAAAATTTACTGGAAAGACTCAGCTATTCCCAAGATGATTGTGGCAGCATGAGAGAATATTTATACCAGCCAGTATAGAATACACAAGCAGTTTATAAGCACCTCAGCTGCTCATGAGGTGCCGAGGGATGGCAGGTTCTAGCCCTGGCCCACCACCCAGCAGAGCCTCCACAACAAGCCAGGCGACCTCTCCATGAGGACATCCATTTTTCACATCTGGATTCTTTCCTTCAGAACTCCATCCAGCAGACCAGCCAATCATAGCGCCGGCTGGCGCCACTTGTGGCTGAGCGGTTCATCAATAAATGCTGGATTTTGAGTTGACTACAAGAGTATGCTCCCACAAGGCAGAGCCTGGCAAGCTACCCGTGTCGTATTTGATATGCCAGATACCAGTAACAATTATGAGACCTCATTCCCATGACCTGATGGAATGGTTTGAGGCTCTTTATGTTCCTGGGAGCAAGAAGTCCCTTGACTCTACTTGCATGACACAGGTCATATGGAGATGTTACTGGTGCCCGCTCAGCAACTCGAAGATAAACGGGAAGACAGTGATACAGTGATAGAATACATGGTCAGATGACCTGCCACATTTGAACTGTCCTCCTTCAATCTACAGAGTGGCCTGCAGGAGGCAACTCAAGACCAAATGCAGAGGCTTTTGACAGCAGTGTTCTGCAATAGTTATCACTGCTATTATATTATATAATATATATATAGAGAGAGTTTACAGTATACAGTATACTGTATACAGTATACAGTATGCAGTATGCAGTATACAATATATAGTATATATCATACACTATACAGTATATACAGTTATAGTATATAGTATATAGTATATAGTACACATAGTACATAGTATATAGTGTATATAGTGACACACAGACATGGGGCAGAGCTGCTACTGCCTCTCCCTGTGCCCAGCCGCTCACGAGGTGCCCGGGAGGGATGGTGTTCTAACCCTGATGGGATGGCAGGCCCGGGAGGGATGGTGTGTTCTAACCCTGGCCTGCCATCCCATCAGAGCCTCGCAACAAGCCAGACGACCCCCACTCCATGAGGGCCTCCGTTTTCCACATCCGACTTCCCCCGCCAAAACTCCACCCAGCAAACCAGCCTATCACAGCCGACTCAAGTGGGCTGATTTTTGCCACGAGGTTCATCAATTAATGCTGGATTTAGAGATGACTACAAGAATATGCTACCTGCATGGCAGAGCCTGGCAAGCTACCCTTGTCGATTTGTTATGCCAAATACCAGTAACAGTTATAGACCTCATTCTCATGACGTGATGGAATGGTTTGAGGCTCTTTATGTTCCTGGAGCAAGCAGGTTCCCTTGGGCTCTACTTGTATGAGAGACAGGACATATGGAGATGTTACTTGGTACCCGCCGAGCAAATCGATGATGAACGGGAAGACAGTGATACAGAGGAGACAGTATATAGTGTATAGTGTATAGTATATAGTATATATAAACATCCCCGCCTCCAATATACCACTTTGATCACTTGACATCTCGTTATTTGTCAATTTGCTCTAGCAGGCAAGAGTAACATTTCCATTTGACCCTATCAAGTGCCAGCGTAGCCCAATGGCATCTGCTGACTTCAGGCATAATGAAGAACCTCAAACCATTCATTCAGGGTCTTGACGAAGAAGCCCGACCATCTTGTAGGTGGCGGCCATGTGATCTTTTGAAGTTCAGTGGAATCGATCCAGTCAGTAAGCTCTAGTCCAGCAGTCATCTCCAAATCTCATTACATGTCCAACCCACCTGATTTTCGATGCTTTGGCAAAGTGAGACATATTCCCTGACTCTGGATCCTTGACAGAGGTTGGAACTCCGATTCCCTCTCTCACTTGAGTGAGGTGTATTATTTCAAGCAAAGCTCTTTCAATCCTCTATGGGAGACCCACATAGAGTTTTCATCCTGCTTTGATAGGGCCCAGGTCTCTGAGGTGTATGTTAATGCAGGGAGAATGGTGGAGTTGAAGAGATGTGCCCAGAGCCAGAGGTTCTTTGTCCTTTTAGCTATTTCTTTGATGCTCTTGAAGGCGTTCCATACTGTTCTCTTCCTCCTGTCCAACCAGATTTTGAGGTCATTCATCATGTTTAATCTCGACCTAGGTACACATAATTGCTGCATTCAGAGATGTTTGTTCCATTGATAGTGAACAGGGCCTCTGGAACTTGTTCATTTTTCATGAATGCTGTTTTGATACATATTTTAATATGCCAAATACCAGTAACAACTATAGCTCTCATTCCCATGACCTTATGGAATGGTTAGAGGCTCTTTATGTTCATGGAGCTACCGGATGCCCTTAGTAACACTAGCATGTGACAGTATATGGAGATGTTACTGGGGCCCTCAAGCAAATCTATGATCAATGGGAAGACAAGTCGTACAAGTGATATAATATATATATATATATATATATATATTCACGCTGATTGAAATATGATCTGAGATAATGAATCAAATTATTTCTGTGTTTAATAATTGATATTTTCAATTAAAAGTTTTAATTTGAACTGTGTACAGTAAAAATACACAAATTAGAAGTTTAGAAATGTAGATACAGATTTTCCTGTGTTAGTCAAAAGGTACTGTAGCTGTAATAAAAGGAGCTTTTTTGTAAATAAAATAGGTATTAAGTGTAACCCAAGCCCCAGACATTTCTAGAAACCTCTGGTAAAATGCAAAACTAAATCCATGATCATGTAAGACCAGTATATACTGTATTTGTCTCAAATTCAGCTTAGTGCCTGGTTATCTCTTCCTGAAAACAGATAACCACATACCAAATTCAACATAGTCAAACCATTAATAATTTTTGCAAGGGATATATAGCATTTGCATCTACTAACATTTTACTAACATTTACTGAAAAGACAGCAAAGATTTTCCAGAAGTTCCCTTTCTGATACAGAGAAAGTGGCATATAATAAATAAGGTTTTATTTTTGAGAAACGCAAAATGGAAATCAAATATATTCATAGGCAGATTAATTCAAGTGTTTGATAAAGTGCAATAAAATATAGAATGCTTTTCAAAAATGTATGACAAGGGTGATTTTACTCTCTTTTGATTTAGCTCACTTCTTTTCACAAGACATTTTATGGAGTTACTATGATTTCAAAGATCATGGAGAAGAATGTACAGAAAAATGCTGTAAATATAGTATAAAACCTGAGTTTCTTAGAAACAAAACAGTTTGACTCTGATCATTCTATTGGTTAATAACACATGGCATTATGAGATGCTATACACACATATATATATTTAAATTTATATTTCAGAAGTATTTCTATGTCATTCTATTAACTCTCACTTTATGTCATTTTTTTCCTCTATTTGTGTCTCCTATATATTTATCTGTTTCTATTCATTGCTGATAAATCTGTCAAATATGCAATTGTATTAGACAAATAACAAATGCTAATCATATGAACAAACAAACATAAAGCATATTTGTATAAAATTGAAACCCTTATTATTCATTTTGCTTCCTAAATTAACATTTGTTAAAGCATAAATGTATGTGTACCATATATGGGTTTTTTTAAATTTGTATCTGTAACATGTACTAATATTTAAAAAATACATGGTAGGATATTTCTTTTCTGTGAATACTTTTTTGAAAATACTGCATCACTACTTTACCCAAATCATCCACTCTCAGTCCATAATGTGTTCTATTTTTACAAAATTTAATGTATCATAACACACTTAATTCTCAGAATTCTAGTGTATGGAAGCAAACAACAAAGACAGCATGTGGTCTCTTGGCCACCTTGATAGAAGCTCAGTACTAGGGCCTGAGGATGGGTATTGCTACTTCTGACCCAATGATTCTGGGGATTATCTGGGCTATCCTAGCTGTACTTGGAGAAGATCACAATAACTTTGAAAGAAACAGTACATATTTTCTTTTCCACATTTATTTTCTTTGATACACACAAGTACAGACTTTGGATAGAACTTACTATCTTTTTTGTAATATAAAAAGCAGATGTCTTGAAAGAAGATTTTCCTAATAGAATATCTAGTTGAAAAAATCTCTGTCAATATTTGGCTTTAATATATTGTAAAATTCTGCCAGGAATTTTACAATATATTTTCTTCTTTATTTAAGAATTATTGTTTAAATAATATATTCATACATTAATTAAAATGTTAGGACCTTTTGATTTTTTTTTGTTTGACTTTAACATTCTATTTTATATATTTATTCATATTGAGCATATTTTCAAGTGGCATTCATTTACAATTTGCAAAAACTCTTTGTTATGTTTTGATTGGGGGCCATAGCAGGTACTCTTCTATATGTAAATAGTATTTTGTTTAGTTTTAAGCCATTAAGAGACTTTTTTTCTGCTTATTTTTGGTCTGGGACAAGACTGCTAGCTACAAAGCAACCTACTTCTGACTTGTGGCTTGGGAAATCACTCCTATTAGTACCTGGGATTGAACTCAGATCTCCTGCATGTAAAGTATGAGTTCTGCTGCATTGAGTTTTCTCCCTGACTCCAAGTCAAGGAAATTAAAGAGAAATTCCTTCATGGGAAAAGAGGGCTATGAGTGCCCAGTTTTCTATCAAAGGGAGTTATTAGAGAACACTGAAGTCTACTTTAACTGCTTGGCCTGGGATTCTGAATCTGCCCACTCTGAGCCCTTTCCTAGGGGGATGTGTAGAAATTGAACCAGAAGATAGTTACACTGTTGTAAGGAAAGTTATAGAGACCAGTTATTTCAATTTAACTATAATGCTGATGCCCTATTTACAAGGAAGATTTCAAGGACAAGATAAAGAATCCATAAAAGCAAATGACTGATCAAATTACATTCACAGTTAAGTTTAGGAGAGTAGTCTTACTGTTTTTTAGGATAAGGGTTTTACAGGAAGGGTTCATGGAGATATGAAACATTCACGGACAGGTTTGCCAGTGTAGCACAATCTAGAGATTCTAAGATTATGATGCCTATTGATGTCTATTGAGTGTTCATATGTAAAATATTAAATATATACATATATATTTAAAATCACTTATATGGAAAGATGAGCCATGAATTCATGAATATTTTTGATTTTAGTGAAGAGATAATTGGAATTAGATTCAAGTTTATAGTCTTCTACATATGCACCAATAGCCATTAGATTTTTTTTTAATTGCCTTATTATTTGAATCTAGTAAACAAAAGCACCACAAGAACGTAGTCCTACTCATTTCCATTGTCTCCAAAGTGTTTCTGCCACTCAGTAATTTTCAACATTGCATTTTATTGCTCATCAATGGTTAATTGCAATTTTCAAAAAAATAAGTCATTTGGGGGCTGGGATTTTTTGTTATATAGAACCAAACAGAACTTTTCTTAGATTCAACTTTGAAAGTACAACCAGTAAATAGATTAAGATTAGGATTTTCTTATTCTAATCTATTTCAAGGATGAAAAAATTGTCTCTGCCAATGGAGGAAATAGTTTCCATTCACATAACCACATACAAAGACTAGAATCTAAAAATTTATACATAACTCATACTAACCCAACAATAAAGTAAAAAGTACAACTAAATGACATGTAAAATGAGTTAACTCTATAGATTAAATGATTCAAATTAGAACAACACATCTCAACTCTATAATGTATACATAAAAATGACAACTAGAAAGAAACAGAATTAACCATATTATAGGGCAAACATAAATTACATATATACTCTGGAAAATAGTTGGATAATTTTTTAAAGACAGTAACAAGTACACAAACCTTATGCAGCAAGCAATTGCAAACAAACCAGATGTTTTAATTTTTGGTTACTTAGCTGTTAAAGAATTACATGTTCACTTAGAATGAAAGTTCAGGGTAGCATTTGATGCAATATTCAATTCGAGAACAATTTAGTTGTCCTTCAAAGGCAACTTAAATAAACATTGATTTTCGACATCATATGATATTAAGAGGCAAAAAGAAACAAAATATATATTTATATGAATATGATAGACATAGTTCCTGAGAAATATGCTAAATAGAAAAGTAGCATTGAAATGATAAGGTGATATAAATACATCACATTATATACATGGGTGACATAGCATAGGCTGCAGGAAATTATTTTTAATTTTAGATTGCTAATAGAGTAAAATGTAATTTGTAGTTTCTAAATTTTTTTACCTAGATTCTTGTGTAGGAGTGGGTCTTCAAACTTGCTGAAACCAAAAATTAGACAAAGTGATGTAATTATAAAGAATATGCAAAACAGACCACTGATAGTTTAACTTAATCAAAAGTGGGTTTATTCAGAATGGAACAGACTTAATCAGACAAATTCCTTCAAATAAATTTACAGGCAGCAAACTTTCTTCTGGCTTTAAGAAGATGACATTATGTTTACAACTATAAGGAAATTAAGTCTACCATCAACTCGGAATTTGAATGAAAATTGGGTTTCAGGAAGTGTTGGATGACAGGTCTAGATAGCTTGGAAGCTTTACTGTTTATTCACTCACAGCTTAATCTATTTACATGTTCTTAAGCCAAGGTTTATAAAAATGAGATGACTCTTCTATGTAAAACACTGGTGGAGGTTGTGGCAGTTACAGAAGTTGCCTTGACTCTGAATGAGTAACATCTGACTCACTATATATATACATAATATATATGTATATATAAATACATATATATATATACATATATATCACACACACTAAGACTTCTATGTTGTCTAGATTGGGCACAGCTTCTCTTTATACCCCACTGGATCCAGCATGGGCAGTTAGAATTTACCAGGAGACTGCCAACCTGGCTATGTTGAGACTATTGTTTGAGATTATTGAAGGATCATGCTAGTTTGCCCTCAAGCAGGTGAGAATGACCCTTTCAGTATATGAAAAACAAGATACTCAGAATTACCCTGGTGCAGATATTTAAAAAAGGACCTTATGGGTTCCATATAGATTACATGAAGTCCATGAAATTAAGATTCATTACTTTATAACAGCTCCCTGTCTCTGTCCTGTGTTTTACATAAGAGATAATCTCAGCTTTGAATATGCCTTTTTAGTTACAAAGTGGAGAGTTTTTCTTATTTATTTTCTTATTTTCCTCAATGTACTTCTATGGATTCAGGTCTAATATTGAGGTCTTTAACCCATTTGATCTCATTTTTGTGCATGTTGTTAAACAGAAGTACAAATTCATATTTTTACATATTGCTGCCCAGTTTTCCCAGCACCACTGTTGAAGAGGATTTCCTTGCTCCATTTTTGACTCATTGCACATTTATCAAAGATTAAATGATCCTGTGTTTGAGGATGGGTGTCAGGATACTCAATTCTATTCCATAGGTTCACATGTCTGTTTGTATTCCAATACCATGCTGTTTTAATTACTACTGCTTTGTAGTATACAGTTTGAAGTTGGGAAAGGTGATGCCCTCTCCTCTTTTCCCAACGATTGCTTTATGAGGGTTTATTATTCCATACAAATTTCAGTAGCGTTTGGTCAATTTCTTTGAAGTATGTCATGGGTATGCTTATAGGGACCAGACTGAATCTGTGCAGTACAAAGCTCTAGGGAGTATTAAGATTTTAAAAATGTTGATTCTCCCCATACATGAGCAAGGAATGTGTTTCCATTTCCTTGCATCTACTTTTATTTCTTGAAGCAGTCTCTTGTAGTTTTTCTTTTACAGGTCCTGTATGCACTTGGTTAAGCTTAAATCCTAGGTATTTGATTTCCAGTGGCAATTATGCACGGAATCTTTCCCTTAATATCACTTTCTTCTCTCTAGTTATTTTTATATAGGAAAGTTACCAGCTTTTGGGTATTTATTTTATACTCTGCCATTCTACTATAATTATCTATTGTTTCTAGGAGTTTTTGGTAGAGAGTTTAGGGTTCTCTAGGTATAATATATGTCATCTACAATAATGATAGCTTGACTTCTTCCTTGACTATCTGGATGCCCTTAATGTCCTTTTCTTCTCTGATTGCTATGGGAGAGTACTTCCAGAACTATGTTGAATAAAAGAGGTGTGAGTGGGCAACAATGCCTAGTCCCTGGTCTTAAGGGGAAAGCTTTCAATTTTTCCCCATTAAGAATGATATTACAAACCAGCTCATCGAGATCCACCCTGCAGCAGTCTTTTTTAAAATCCGTCCCATGTATGCTAATTGAGAGACTCACAGACATGGGGGCAGAGCTGCTACTGGTTCTCACTGTGCCCAGCCGCTCACGAGGCTCCCGGAAGGGGATGGCAGTTTCTAGCCCTGGTTCGCCACCCCAGCAGAGCCTCACAACAAGCCAGACGACCCCCCCACTCCATGAGGGCCTCCATTTTCCACATCTGGACTTCCCCCTCATCAGAACTCCACCCAGCAGACCAGCCTATCACAAATGGGCTTCAGCGGCCGCTTTTGGCATTGCTGTTCATCAATAAGTGCTGGATTTAGAGATGACTACAAGAGTATGCTACCTGAATGGCAGAGCCTGGTAAGCTTCCCATGTCGTATTTGATATGCCAAATACCAGTAACTATTATAGACCTCATTCCCATGACCTGATGGAATGGTTTTGAGGCTCTTTATATGTTCCTGGAGCAAGCAGGTGCCCTTGGGCTCTACTTGCATGAGACAGGATATAGGGAGATGTTACTGGTGCCCGCTCGAGCAAATCGATGATGAGCGGGAAGACAGTGATACATTGATACAGTGATAAGAATGATATTCACTGTGAGATTTTGGTAGATGGGTTTGACTATATTGAGGAAAGATCCCTCCAATTCCCATTTTCTGGAGGATTTTGATCATGAACGGGTGTAGGATCTTGTCAAATGCTTTCTATACAACTATTGTTATGATCATATAGTTTTTACTTTTTTCTTGTTTATATGATGTATTATGTTGTATTATGATGTTTTATGTTGTATATGATGTATTATGTTTTATATAATGTATTATGTTGATTGACTAGCAAATGTTGAACCATCCTAGCATTCCTGGATGAATCCTACTTGGTAAAATGTACAATCTTCTTGATTCTGTTTGCTAGTATTATGTTCAAGATCTTAACATTTGTGTCATCAGGGAGATTAGTCTATTGTTTTCTTTCTTTGTGTTGTCTCTCACTGCTTTGGGTATCATGGTGATATGTGTCTC
>JAJIBD010038602.1:0-12235 GCA_021461705.1 Cryptotis parvus
TATAGAGCTTTCAGGCTTCAGCCACTGAATCTTGGGAGGCTGTGTGGTGCTGGGGGTCAGAACTAAACTCCAGCCATGCAAGGTATGTGCCTACCTCTGTACTGCCTCTCTGGGCCCAGAAGATACTTGGACTTCCTCCTCTGGGATTGTTTTAAGAGCCAGGGATGACTACCAAAATGTATATTGCTTTTACATCACATCACAATGGCAAAGTACTTAATATTTGGGGGAAAGAAAGCAAGGAGAAGAGGGTTGAAGGGTACTTTGGGGCATTTTCTCAAAAGGGTGATACTGCAGGGCCGGAGCAATAGTGTAGTGGTGGCACTTGTTGTCTATGGCTGACCCAGTTGGATCCCCAGGACCACATACGGTCACCTGAGCACTGCAAGGAGTGATGCCTGCTCACAGAGCGCCAGGTATAAACCCCGAGCACAGGCAAGTGGAGAGTAGAAGGCATACTCCTATAAATGAAACCGTATTTGATCTTGGATTCCTCATCATTTTCTATTTTAAAACTTGATTAATTAACTCAAATTAATCATTTAATTAAGTCAAATTTGAGATACAGTTACAGAGAGATACAGTTACAAAGTCTTCGCCATTGGGTTTCTGGTCATACAACGTTCTAACCCCTATCTCCCTTCACCAGTTACATTTCCCACCACCAGTGCCTGCAAGCTCCTCCTGCCGCCGCCCCAGTCTGCCTCTACAGCAGAGCAGACATGCCTTCTCCTCTCTCCTCTCTCTCTCTCTCTCTCTCTCTCTCTCTCTCTCTCTCTCTCTTTGAGAATTCATCCCCTCATCTCTTTCTTGAGGGTTGTCACAACTAACTCACTTTTAGTTACATTTCATTTGGTCACAAATGTTTATTAGATCAGATCATGTCAAAGCACTTAAAAACACAAATCCAAGGGCTGAGCAATAGTACAGGCAGGGCACTTTCCTTGCATGCAGGTTCAGCATTGGTCCCACATATGGTCCCCTAACCCCACCAGGAGTGATCCCCGAGGATGAATCAGGAACAAGTCCTGAGTTAGTGCTGGGTGTGGCCAAAACCAAAATCAAACCCAAATTTATATACATGAAGCACTTTTTTGTAAGTATTATGGTGAAGCCATCTTTTGTTTTTGTCTCCATTCCTTTTCTCTTAATATATACTTCATTTGACTTTGGGGTGGAGGAAAAGAGAGAAGGGAAAAACTCAAGAAACTGAGATTCTGTAATGGTGGAGAAGTCATTAGAATGAACTACAAATCTTTCCCTTTGGCTAAATGTTGCAAACATGACACCACTTCCTTAAATGCAAAAACATTCATTATTATAATGATACCTTCCTAAAGGGAACCCCTTTAGAATGGCACTCATCCAAAATATTTAAGTACACTAATCTACAAGACTTGAAAAAAGTTTTATTGGCTTGCAAACATTCAGATGTTCTGTGTTTCACAAAAAGGGAGGGTGCACTGATGACTATCTATTACCAACAGAAGATGAGTTTTTAGAGCTTCATTTTTTGGGTGATTTCTTTCTGTATTATTCAGTTCTCAATTGCATAAGAGAGGGGTTCCCCACCTTTTGAGGAGTCTACTGTCTTTTTTCTTTTCTGGAGGGTTTCTACTGAAGACAATTAGGGACACATCATTAATGAGTTGGGCCTGGGGCAGGGACTGTCTGCATCACTGAAATTAGATTCTAAACGGAATTAACTCTAAGTCTTGGGCTTATCTCTGTTTTCTGACACCCATTCCTGTTCTGTTCCCTTTACTTGGCTCGCTCAGTTTAATGATATTTTAAATCCCTCCTCATTCATTCATTCTTCAATCTGCTACAAGCTGAATGTCACCCCACCTCTTCGTTAAAGAGCTCACAGTTGCACAAGCCAAGGGACATGTTTCAGATCCCTGAAAGGAAACATTCAGCTCCTGACCTTGAAGCTATTGTTGACCCCTGGGGAGGAAACAGGCAGACAGCGATATCATAGTGAAGATTTTGGCAGGGCACAGAGGGCACACAGGACACAGTCCACAGAGGGTCTGTGGACCCATTAAAGGTGGGCTTTTAGGAAGGAAAGAGAAAGAGATAGAGAAAAAGGAAAGAAATAAAGAACCTGCCATGAAGGCGGGCTGGGGGATGGGGGGAGGAACCGGGGACGTTGGTGGTGGGAGATGGGCACAGGTGGAGGGATGGGTGCTGGAACACTGTATGACTGAAACCCAAGTGTGAACATCTTTGTAATTGTATATCCTACGGTGGTATAATAAAATACTTATAAAAGGTGGGCTTTTAAACACCTTTCCTCTTCCTTTGACTTCTAGAATAATTGATTCCCTCCCTTCCCCAGTCACTTACTCCCAGAGTCATCCCCTGTCAATCTCTTTTCATAGATAGATTTCCTCTACTCAGGCCTTCATGCATATCCAGATATGAAGGTGTTTGTGTGAATGGGGAGTGGGGGGCGGGCAATAATGTACTTTGGGGAATAAAACTTAAGAAGAGATTTCCTAACACTGAAAGGACCAAAGGCATAAAAGCCACAATCTTTTTGATATGTAAATCCTGAACTCTTTGGAGAGGAGAAACAGAGGCAGAGCACCCAGATGCAGAAACCAATGCCCCGCTAGGAAGGGTAAACCCCTCAGAAAAAGAGAAGCTATAGAATAATTTTATTTTATATATATATAAATATATATATGTATATATATTTATATATATATATATATGAGAAGCTATGGAAGATGTTTTTGTATAAAAATTACAACAAAACCATCAACAGTGTAAGGGACGGGATTATGAGAAGACTATCACTTTGACTTCTTTGTATACAAAACTCCAAAAACCCTATTGAGAAGAATTGCATAAAGCTCCTCTTGAGGGTGTCTGGGGCTTGTTCTTCAAGCCTGTGATCTCCCTTGAACACGTGTCTTGCTTGCTGTTCCGGCTCTGGAGAAGCCCGAGCTCTTTCTTGAGCACTTAACTTCCCTCTCTTTCTCTTCCCTCACATCTAAGTAAGTTTCGGTAAAAACTATCTTGCTTCACTATTTTGCTTCCTCCTGAAATCCGTTTCTGGTAGAGAAAGGTAACAGACTTTGAAGACCTGTGCTGAGGTTAGGACTGACCGACTTTTCTGAAAATAGCAATTTCCTGCCTCAGCCCAAGCCAACAGCTTCCCAAGTAATTGGGTCGCAGGGACCGTCCCTCATCCGACAGAACAAGTGAACAACTCTCTCCTGGTTCTGACTGGACATGAGCATCCATACCATTGTCCCGCCATGTGGTGTTTGCAGCAGACCTTGCCAGTCCTGACCCAAGCCAGGCATTTCCCTGAGCACTGGTAACTGAGGTGGGACAGCAGAGAGATGGAAGACTCTTTCCTACAGCTTCCCTTGAGGGGCTAGAGCAGTAGCCCAGCTGGTAGAATGCTTCCCTTGTACCCGGTCAACAGGGTTCAATACCCAGAATCCCATAGGGTCCCCTGAACCACCAGGAGTAATTCCTGAGAACAGAGCAAGGAATAACCCCTCAGCATTGCTGTGTGTGGATCCTACACCCAAATCCAAACAGAGCCTAAAAATTAAACCAAAATTTCCTTTGCTCTACACTTCCCTGAACACTGGTTACAAGGGCTTGCATCCCTGTCTCAGAGTTCTCCAAGGATAACATCATTCAAATTTCTAGCTTGATGAATTGATGAATTCCATATTTCTGCTTCCCAGATTTCCCAGAAATCTTTCTCCTTAGCTTTAGATGTCTGGCCAGGTGTCTCAAATCCAATGCGCTCAGATCTGCACCCAATATTCTGAATCTCTTCCTCTGTTCCCTATTTAGGTGAATGACATCAACAAACACCTGGCCCTTCAGGTTAGAAACCTGAGGGTGACCCTTGACGCCTTCATCACCCACAGTCACCAAGTTCCATCAATTTTGCTTCCTGACTGCAACCATCGTTTCTCACTTACAATTTGTCTTTTCTATTGTGGCTAAGGGGATTATCTGAAACACAAACTTAAGTCCAATGCTTCAGTTTAAGTTACTTCATGGATTTATCACTAGAGCAGAATTGATTCCAACTGTGAGCAATGCAGGAGAGGTCCTGTAGGATGCATCCCCCAACCAGCACCTCCAAAGTCTCAGCTCCTCCCTCTTCCTCAAAAACAATCATTCCATCATTCAATCGTTCACAGCTCTCCCACTATTTTCTCTCCTTGAATGCTCTTCAGTTTTAAGTACACAGCTTAAGTATCCCTGGAACTACTGATTTTTTTTCAATATACTCTGTGTCTCTGACCCTCGAGGTGTTGCAGGTGTGGCTACATTACCTGTCTGCGTTGGGAGGTGGCAGACAGGAGACAGGCTTGTCTACACCCAGGGCTCTGCCCCGTGGGCCCTTGATGGTTGATGGTCTGACATAGAAAAAGCCTGGGACCCCTAGGATGAACCCAGAGCCACGGCAAAGCCTGACAAGCTACCCGTGTTGTATTCGAGTATGCCAAAAAACAGTAACAATAATGAACTTCATTCCCAACAAATGGAAACATTACTGGCGCCCACTTGAGCAAATCGGTGAACAATGGGAAGACAAGTGATACAAGTGATAGTGCCAATTAGACTCCATCAAAGCATTTGCTATGCATATCTCATTATCTCCGCATCCCTTTGATCTAAAAAATCCTCAAAGACAAGAGCTGTTGATTTGTCTTTGTATTTCTATCTAGCATAGCATAGGGCACCAAATATACGGTCAGGAATTGTTGAGACACACGGGATGCACAGATATGACACAAAGAAAGAACAACACACAGAGACATGGAAGAAACAGTAGCAATAGGAAGAATGCTTTTTCTCTTCTCCCACTCACCTATGCTCAGATGTACAACAGGCCCAGGAAGGGCCCATACACACAAATAGAAGGGAAAACCAGGCAGGGCTTGAATGCCCAGATGGCAACAAGATACTAAGTTAAAGAGTCTCGGCTAGGTGCAAATGGTCGTGGCTAGAAATTAAGGAAAGCTGGATGACAGAAAACTGCTGGAGTACTGTTCTACAGGAGTCCAGCAACAGGTCATGGAGTACCATGCCCCAGCACGGAGATGTAGGTGACAGGCTTCCTCTCAGCTAGACAGTCTCCAGATCATAAATGGAGTAGGCAAGAATAGTGTAGAGATAAGACCAGAAGCCTTGT
Organism: Cryptotis parvus; assembly: GCA_021461705.1. Classification (NCBI taxonomy): domain Eukaryota; kingdom Metazoa; phylum Chordata; class Mammalia; order Eulipotyphla; family Soricidae; genus Cryptotis; species Cryptotis parvus. The sequence goes on from JAJIBD010038602.1 coordinate 5,180, forward strand.
AAAGTCTGTTAAGCCTAGTTTTTCCCAGTCAAACTATGGCTTTGATAGATATTTTTAGGTTAGGGTTGATCTAGTCAGTGGTGGAAGTTGAGTGTGAAAATCTTGTACTATTATCTGGTTGCTTTAATATCTCTAATCAAGCCCATTCTTAATTTCATGAAAATAAGATCAAGTTTATGAGGAAAAGTTAGCAAAAGAAATATATAGAAAACTATGGTTCTATTAAATAAATTACAAGAAGACACAAGGAAATGAAAAAATATTCCATGTTCATGGAATAAAAGAAAAGAACATTGTTAAGAAAACCATCTTAGCCAAGACATTACACAAATTCAATGTGATTAAAGGAGTTTTGTAAGTACAGAGAAGAGGGCACAGAGAGATAGCAGGTAGGTCACTTGCTTTGCATGTGGCCAACCTTGGTTCAATCCCCAGCATCCCATATGGTTAATCAACCTCTTCCAGGAGTGCGAGCTCAGAGTAACCCCTGAGCATGTTTGGGTGTCCCTTCCCACCTCCCCCAAAAAAAAAGAACAGAGAAGGAGTATTACTAAAGTTCGGATAGAATAACAAAGGTACCTTTAATAGCCAAAACAATCCTGAGGAAAAATAGATAAGAGGTGTTCTGGTCTCCAACTTTAAATTATACTATAAAGCTACAGTTATGAAAACAGTGTGATGTAATTAAAAGCACTTGGGCCAATGGAATGTAATTGAGACCCTTGGGATAAGCTTTTACATATGTGAACAGTTAATTTAAGACAAGGCACCCAAGTTCATATGAAGGAAGGAAAGCCTCTTCAACAAACGGTGTAGGGAAAACTGGTTAGTCACATGAAAAAGGGAAGAAATAAATTTCAAAATAAATGAAACTCTTTTGAAAACTCTTTTTGAAAACTCTTTCAAAATAAATGGAATACTTAGATGTTGACCTGGTCCATAAAACACATTGAAGAAATCAAAGGCAAAATACTCAAAATATTGACTTTAAAAAGTCTTCAGTGATTCAGATATTTTGGCAGGAAAAATAAAACAAAAAGTATATGAGTGGAGTACATCAAGGGCTAGAGAGGTAGTACTGTGGAGCAGGGAGAGCATTTGCATTGCATGAAAACAGCCCTGGTTCAATCCCTGGCACCACATACAGTCCCCTAACCACTGCCAGGAGTTATTTCTTAGCACAGAGGCAGGGAGTGAGCTCTGAGCACCACCAAGTATGACTTTAAGACCAAGAAACCGGGCTGGAGCGATAGCCCAGCGGGTAGGGCGTTTCCTTGCAGCGGCCAGCCCATGCCGCCCTGGTTCAATCCCGGCATCCCATATGGTCCCCGAGCACCGCCAGGAGTAATTCCTGAGTGCAGAGCCAGGAGTAACCCCTGAACATTATTGCCAAAAAATAAAAAAAAGACCAAGAAACCAAACAATCCCACAAGCTAATGAAATTACATCAAACTAAAAAGCTTCTCCACTATGAAAGAAAATATTAATAAATAATGACATACTACTAAATGAGAGAAAATAGCTACACATTATACAGCTGACAAAGACCTATAGCCCAGGCATACAAATCACTCACAAAATCAAATACACACATACACAAATCAATCTAACCAGAAAATGGGGAAAGAGAAAACAGCTTATACAAAGAATACATACAGATGGTCAATAGGTACATAAAAATTGCTAATCATTCATTATTAGGGAAGTGCAAATCAAAGCAAACATAAGATATCCTCTTGAGGTCAGAACAAGGCAGGGATGAGGAGAAAAAATAGCTGTCATTCATTGTTGGTGAGAATGTGAACTGGTTCAGCCTCTATGGGAAACAGTATGAAGACACCTCAAAAATTAAAAATAGAAGCATCATATGATCCAGCAATTCCACTCCTCGGTATTAGTCCAAAAAAACACAGCACCTCAATTTGAAATATGTCTGCATACCTATGTTCACCGCTGCACTATTTATGATAGCCAAATCTGGAAGCAATCCAATAGCAGATGAGTAGATAAAGATGTTGTGGATCTATACACACAATGGAATACCAGGACACAGCTATAAGAAAAAAAGCCAGGGCCAGAGAGATAGCTCAATAGGCTGAGTATATGCTTTGTGTGCAGAAGGCTCAGTTTTGATCCCTGGCACCAGATGGTCCCCAGAGAAAACCAGGTGTGCCCCTCTATACCAAATAAACAAAGGATGATGTCTTGTGTTTTTTGTTGCAAACACGGATGGAACTGGAGGGTGTCTTGCTAAACTGAATCAGAAGGAGAAAGACAAGTATCAAAAATCTCCCACATAAGCAAAGGAATAGACAACTGAGGTTACCTGCTGGGACTGAGAGGAAAGTGTCCTTGGGACACTGGCGGAAGGATATTGGCATTTTGGTGGTTGATGTTGTTGCCTGGTAATATTGTACCCTGGAAACATGTGAACAATTACCCCATGATTTTAAAAATGAGAAGAAAAAAGAAATGTGGCAAGTACCACTGGGGATGGTGAGTTTAAGGACTTTGGATTCAGTCAGAATGGGGATTCAAATTCTGAATTTTCTTGGAACCAGAGCAATAGCACAACGGGTAAAGTCTTTGTCTTGCCCATTGCTTACTCAAGTTTGATCCCCCCGCATCCCACCTGGTCCCTGAGCTCTCCCAGGAGTGTTCCTGAATGCTGAGCCAGGAGTAATCCCTGAGCACCACCACGGGTGGCTATCCCACCCCCAAATAAACCACCAAATTCTGGATTTTCCATTCATTCACTGTGTAACCTAGCAACACACAATGGGTTCCTGAGGGGATTCATTCAGAAAATAAATGTAAAGTGTGTGGAATATCCTCTATGTCCAGTGTGTTACAGCGAATGGTATAGCATTCCTAACCCTAAATATAGGAAACGTGTCAGAGACATCTTTGAAATCTATTACTGGACCTGGATTGTGGCTCAGCACCTGCTTAGCAGGAGCAAGAGAGGCGGAATTTTGATCCCAACACCAACCCACATGCTGAGTGTCATCCCAGTGGCCCTGCTGATACGGCCCTGTGTCTTCCCTGATGCCACAACATGGTGCACCACATCTGACGTGCTACAACTAGGATGAGCACAGCAGCCAACTCCATGACCCCTGTCAGAACAATAACCAATAAACTTAAAAGAAAGGGAGTAAAGGGAAAGGGAATAAATAACTTTAAAGTCTTTAGTATCAGGAGGGGTTGACGAAGGGAAGTGTTATCTTTCCAAGAAGTGTGGATGGATGAACAAGCAACTGGCTTCTATTTATGCGTTTGTTTGGTTTTGTTTGGGAGCCACACCAACAGTGTTTTGGTGGGTGTGGCTCTCCACACCTCCAGAGCTTTGCCCAACTTGGAATTCAGAATGTCTTATGATACCAGGGACCAAACGAGGCCTTCCTTGAATCACCCCCATCCCATTCCCCACCCCCATCCCCAGCTCTCCTTGTTCTTTTAAAACGCCATTTCCGTTGAATAGCTTGTCATTCTGTAATTATCCACCTAACAAACATTCCCTGGTAAACCCCGGGTGAGAAGGCTACCCTCCAGTCTGGACCTCTGGTCACTACAGCAGAGAGGAGCCGTGTCCACATCTACAGACTTACACAGATTCAGTCCTGCTTCAGCGCAGAGAAGGGCTCCCACCTGTTCCCTAATAACTCTGCAGGCACTTGATCAAGCTTTCAGAGAGACATGACTTCCACTGTGGAGACAGGTAAAATCATTAGGTAGGCAATGTTGGGGCCAAAGGGTAGAACTGTAGGTAGGACATTTGCTTTGCATGCACCTGACCCGGGTTCAAACCCCCAAACACCATGTGGTCTCCCAGACCCAGCCAGGAGTGATCCTATAGTACAACCAGGAGTAAGCCCTGAGCACCACGGGATGTGGCCCCAAATCCATCCAAACAGATAAACAAACAAGGGAAAATAGTGAGTGTTCCCTCTTGGGGTGGGGTTGCCTCTTAACCCCCAGTTTTGTAACATTCCTCTGGTATCTATTTATCTTTTATTTCCTTTTTAAAATAATAATACTATACCATTGCTTTACAATTCCAGTGTTACGTTAGACCCTCTCAGGAGTGCCATGATTCCCGCCACCACTATCTCAAACTCCTCTTTCCACACTCCTCAACACTCCCCACACACACCAGTACCCTCTAACACAACTCTTGACCTCATATCAGAGTTATTTCTGTGAATACTACCACATCTCTTGCTTTGTATACTAGGCTAATCAGGCTTCCATTTGATCATCCTGGGCAGCTACTCAAAGCATGAAGGAACAGTCATCTGAAAGGACATCCACACACCGTGTTCCCCACACAGGAACAGTAATCTGAAAGGACATCCTCACACCATGTTCCTCGTAGCAGAACTTACAAGGTCAGGATCTGGAAACGAGCCAGGTGGTATCACCTTAAGTACCATGTTACAAGTCAGAGATAGCACAGGGATTAAGGTGCTTCTCTTTCTCACTGAACCCAGGCACCACCTCATATGGTTCCTCTGAGCATCTCTTGCAGTTATCCCTGCATACAGAAAAGGAGTAAACTCTGGGCACAGACAGGTATGACCTCCAAACAAACAAAACAGGAATATTGTTGAATAATACCTCAGCCAGATGTTCAGGAGAGACTTATGACCTTAGGGCTTGGCACTATCATCCACTCTTGTATCTGGTAACTGAGTTTCTTAAACCCAGACACTTGCCTTCTTTGTTGGCTGCACAATATCCAGTTAACAGAAAATTCTTATTAAGTGTTCAATGAAAAAGATGTGGCAGACCAAGAGTAGTTTTATTGACACATTGGACAACAAGTTCAATACGTTCAATTCACTTCAATATACACTTATTGTTTATTCCCATAGTAAGCTAAGCACTTAAGAAATAAAGCTCTAGGGCCAGAGTGATAGTGCTGTTAGGGCCTTTGCCTTGCATGCAGCCGACCTGGGTTTGATCTCTGTCATCTCATATGGGGTCCCGAGCAATGCCAGGAATAATCTTGAGTGTTAGAACCAGAAGTAATACTAGAGCATTGTTAGGTGACCCAAAAGCAACAAATAAAAAAACAAAGAAAGCTATAGGGTTGAAACAATCTTATTGTTGTACTTTTGTGTATTTTCAGAACAGACCAAAAATTAAGGTGTAAAACAAACAAGAATCAGAGTCTTCACAATTCTGTGACAGATTGAAGTTGGATGTCTGTCCTCTGTCAGAAGATGCTATATTTTGGACTGGACCAATGACTAGAATGCGCATAGGACCATCCTTAAATCATGTCAATTCCTACGTTGATTGAGATCAATGTTAATATTAATGCATGCCCTTACTATTTTGGTCCTTTCCGCATAGTTTAGAGAACATGTTCTATCCCTAGGTAATCTAGGTTTTCAAGTGAAAAAGCTGATTATTCACATCTGATAGAACCAACATTTCATTTGTAGAAAAAAGTTTATTTTTTATTTGTTTGAACCAACAAGTATTCATTCAACAAATATTTGATATAACCAGATACTATTATAACTACTTGGGGATTTAAAAAACGGAATCTGGAACCAGTTATAGAGAGCCTCAAGGACTAGAACTTATGCCGTGTATGTTTTAGGTCCTGAATTTAATGCCTTGCACTGCCTGGCCCTCTGAGGATCACCAGGCTGGTAGCCCCAGCCACTATGGGACCTGAACAATTCTATATGGCAGTTGAGCAATGCAATGTGCCCCCCAAGCTTCCTGAGCACTCTGGCGAGTTGGGTTACAGGGAACCGCCATAAGTTATCTTAGCATCTTAGAGCAATTCCCTGCAAGCATATAAGGCTCAGAGTTTGGTCCGAAAGTGCCTCGCCTCCGGCTGAGCTTTGGTCCCAATAGTTCTGTTGTTCGTGATCTCTCATGCCAATAAATTCTTGCTACACCATAGATAAAACGTGTGCAGGCAACCCAACACGTAAGATGTGTCAGTACCATAGCCAGGCATGTGTGTGACCCTGGTCCTAACACCAAAGAGAGGAGTATAAAATCCCAATATAAAAGTAATGGACAAGGCCCAGGGACCCAACCACAAAGCTGGGGCGTAAGCATTAAAAGGAAACTTGAGGCCTGAACACCTAAGCACTGCTGCTGGGACCCCACTTTCTCCGCCTCCAAAGTAACCACTTCCACTGGCCCCATCCCAGGTGCGTGCTGAACTCCCTGCTGCCCAGACCCAACTCTAACCCGTGAGCACACAAAGGATCTGGACTCTTGCAGGCTCTACACCCCAAAATTCAAAACTGTGCAGACATGCAAAGTACTTTAGTTTGTGTATATCCCATATAGAAGTACCAGGGCACATTAGCTCACAATATTCCCACCTACCACTAGATCCTAAGGAACAACCATTGACAACCCTCACAGTACTGCCCATCCACACAAGAATACACAATTTGCAACCTGTAACGTCAGAATGGTAAATAAAGTCCTTATTCTCCTCTGATAAGGAATTTCAAGGAGCTGTATGATGCATAAAGAACTCCAAAGAATCAATGGAATACAGAGCCAATAAATGCAAGAGGCCATGAGAGCAGAAGTGGGAAAAATGAAAGGACAAGCAGAAATAACAGATATTAAAAATGTGGTAGGTGAAATTAAAAAACTCATAGGAAGGCCTCCTGCAACAGAGCAACAACTGGGACAGGATTAGTGAGCCCTTAAGATGAGGTGTAGATTTTCAGACAACAGCAGAAGATGGACAAAAGACTCTACAATAAACAAACAGATAGCAAGAGATAACCAAGATGGAAGCCAAAAGGAATAACATAATATCATTGAGTCCCAGAGGGCTTGTGAAGAAACCCTAATGAAGAAGCAACTATGAAAAGCCATCATGGCTGAGAAGTTCTGTGAACTATAGAGTGCTTGCTCCTCAGATTCAGGAGGCCCAAGGGTACCAGATAAAATAAATACAAATAAAAATACTCCGAGACATATCCTAATCAAAATGATAAAGGAACCATAGACAGAGATAGGAATACTGAAACATCAAGATCAAAGAAAGAAATCACAAACTCA
>JAJIBD010038603.1:0-23802 GCA_021461705.1 Cryptotis parvus
AAGTTTTCTTTTTTAAAATTTTTTTTATTTTTACAATTACAAAGATATACAATTAAAAAGTTCATATTTGGGTTTTGGTCACACAGTGTTCCAGCACCCATCCCGCCACCAGTGCCCATCTCCCACCACCAACGTCCCGGTTCCCTCCCCCACCCCATCCGCCTCCATGGCAGGTTCTTTATTTCTTTCCGTTCTCTCTCTCTTTCTCTTTTCCTTTCCCTCCAGACTATGGATTACAGAACATACATTAAAGGGTTGTCATGTGTATCTTTTGGCCTCTATTTAATGCTCAGTTCTAGGTTGGCATTAGTACCCTCGACAATTGTTAGCACATTGTTCCATTTTCTGTCTTACCTAGCCTCTGACTCCCACACGTTTGTGATAATTTCCACCTTTGACAAGACCTCCTGATATATGTTTCACTTGACCTTGGATATTTGTATCATAATATGTACATATATATTTATGTTATGCAGATAAATGCAGTCATTCTGTATCTGTCTCTCTCCTTCTGGCTAATTTCGCTCAACATAATCTTCTCCATGTCCATCCATTTATAGGCAAATTTTATAACTTCATTTTTCCTAATAGCTGCATAGTATTCCATTGTGTAGATGTACCAAAGCTTTTTTATCCAGTCATTGATTTTCGGGCACTCTGGTTGCTTCCAGATTCTAGCTATTGTGAATAATGTTGCTATGAACATAAAAGTAGGGATGGTGTTTCCGCTGCGTATTTTTTGGTTTCCCAGAGTAGATTCCCAGGAGTGGTATGGCTGGGTCAAATGGGAGTTCAATTTCTAGTCTTTGGAGGAATGTCCATATTGTTTTCCAAAAAGGCTGTACCAGCCGGCATTCCCACCAACAATGGATGAGTGTCCCCTTCTCCCCACATCCACGCCAGCACTTGTTGTTCTTGCTCTTTTGAATATGTGCCAGTCTCTGTGGTGTAAAGTGGTATCTCATTGTTGTTTTGATTTGCATCTCTCTGATGATTAGTGATGATGAGCATTTTTTCATATGTTTTTTTGCCATTCAATTTCTTCCTTGCTGGAAGTTTCTGTTCATTTCTTCTCCCCCATTTTTTGATGGGGTTGTTTGTTTTCTTCTTGTAAAGTTCTACCAGTGCCTGATATATCCTGGATATTAATCCCTTATCAGATGGGTATTGGGTGAATATTCTTTCCCATTCTGTGGACTGCTTTTGTATCTTAGTCACTGTTTCTTTTGAGGTGCAGAAGCTTTTTTAGTTTCATGTAGTCCCATATGTTTATCTTTTCTTCTAGTTGCTTTGTTAGTGATGTTTCACCTTTGAAGATGCCTTTTAGCTTCAATGTCGTGGAGGGTTTTTCCTATATTTTCTTCAATGTACTTTTATGGATTCAAGTCTGATATTGAGATCTTTAATCCATTTTGATCTGATTTTTTGTGCATGGTGTTAGACACAGGTCCAAATTCATTTTTTTTACATGTCGCTGCCCAGTTTTTCCCAACACCACTTGTTGAAGAGGCTTTCCTTACTCCATTTTAGACTCGTTGCACCTTTATCAAAGATTACATGATCATGTGTTTGAGGTTGGGTGTCAGGATACTCAATTCTATTCCATAGGTCCACAGGTCTGTTTTATTCCAATACCATGCTGTTTTAATTACTACTGCCTTGTAGTACAGTTTGAAGTTGGGAAAGGTGATGCCTCCCATCTTCTTTTTCCCGAGGATTGCTTTAGCTATCCTTGGGGGTTTATTGTTCCACACAAATTTTGGGAGTGTTTGGTCAATTTCTTTGAAGAATGTCATGGGTATCCTTATAGGGACTGCATTGAATCTGTACAGAGCTCTAGGGAGTATTACCATTTTGACAATGTTGATTCTCCCCATCCCATGAGCAGGGAATATGTTTCCATTTCCTTGTGTCCTCTTTTATCTCTTGGAGCAATGTCTTGTAGTTTTCTTTGTACAGGTCCTTTACACACTTGGGTAGGTCGATTCCTAGGTATTTGATTTTCTGTGGCACAATTGTGAATGGAATTGTTTCCTTAATATCCCTTTCTTCTCTTTCGTTATTTGTATATAGGAAAGCCACTGACTTTTGGGTGTTGATTTTGTATCCTGCCACTCTACTATATGTGTCTATTGTTTCTAGGAGTTTTTTTGGTAGAGAGTTTAGGGTTCTCTAGGTATAATATCATGTCATCTGCAAGTAATGATAGCTTGACTTCTTCCTTGCCTACCTGGATTGCCCTTGATGTCCTTTTTCTTCTCTGATTGCTATGGCAAGTACTTCCAGTACTATATTGAATAAAAAGAGGTGAGAGTGGGCAACCTTGTCTTGTCCCTGATCTCAGGGGGAAGGTTTTCAACTTTTCCCCATTGAGAATGATGCTCGCTGTGGGCTTTTGGTAGATGGCTGTAACTATCTTGAGGAAAGTCCCTTCAATTCCCATTGCCTGGAGGGTTTTAATCATGAACGGGTGCTGGATCTTGTCAAATGCTTTCTCTGCGTCTATTGATAGGATCATATGGTTTTTATTCCCCGGTTACTTTCAATAAGTCTTCTGTTACTTGTCACTTTTTGCTTCATCTGGCAGCTCACTACAGGAACCTTTGTCCAGGGACCTCTGACTTTATCCTGTCAGGTTCTCTGTCAGGCTGCTCCTCTAGAGGCATCTGAGAAGGCTCATCTCTTCTTTAGGGCTTTTCTCTTCAGGGTCTCTTTTCTCTTTGTTTCTCTATCTGAGTCTCTATTTCCTTGTTTCACTGTTTTTTGGCCTGTTGCCTGTTTCTTTTTTTTTACTCTGTGTCCCTAATCTATTTATTTTTCTTTACTATTTGGTCCTGTTACCCACAGGAACTGATTTCTTTTCTTTTTTTTTTTTTTTTAGTGAAGTTTTACAGAATTTTATTAAAGAGGTTTTAGGAAAGGGGAAGGGGAGAGAAAGAGACAGTACACATCTCAAGAGGGGAGATGCGGGCACCACATGTGCTCGGGCACCACATGTAGCAGCCCACGTGAGCTCAGGCAGCATGTATGCTCATGCAGCATGTGCACCTGATTTCTTAAAACAAGTGCCCTCTCTTTTCTCCTGCATAGAAACATATATTTTTACTAATGCGTACACACACACACACACACACACACACACACACAGACTTTTGCAGGCACCACTGTTTCTATTTCTCTAGAAAATCCCAAGTAACACAAAACCTCTGTCTTATTTTATTCCTTTCTTGTTGACTTTTATGGAAACAACCAATATTGCTTTTTCTTTATGATAAATTGTGCACCATGGAAAATGTTGAAAATACAAAAATAGTCCCCAATTGGTCCCTATAGATGTCTTACCAAGAGCTCTTTTCTTCCTCCTGTGCATGTATTGGCATGTATATACCAGCAAACTAGGATCAGTACAATTTTCGCCTATCTTTTCATGTGTACAATTTCGTAATTACAAGCAGTTCCCAAAAGTCATTAAAAATATATGGAAAGTTATTTGGGGCCTACCCCCTCATCTGTTTTAACAGGAAACCTAGTTTGTTCCCTATTTTCTGTATTATAAATAGTTCCGCAAGGAAAGTTTTTTGTACATAAATCTAAGCTCTGCCACACTGATTATTTCCTTAGGGGAAAATTCCTGAAAGGGAAACTTCTGAGAGCTCTGGCCTCAGAAATGAAAGAATTATGAAACATGGTTGGGGACAAAGTGATAAATTAAACGACTTGGGTTGACTCATTTGAACTGGGAAAATAGGAAACACCTGATCTCATGCAGGGCCAACCTCAGAGAGGTATGGTAGAAAGTGACTTGGATGAGGCCCCAGGACGTAGTCCCGAGCCCCTTCATTTCTCTCTACTGCCAGATGCATTTGGGAAAGACCCGGCTATTTTGCTTCCAGTTCTTCATGTAAAGTGGAGATAAAGTAATAATCCTTCCTGCTTCCAAAGAGGCCCCAGGATCCTTTATGACATATTCATGAATTCCTCTTGCACCGGCCTGGTCGGGTCTCCTTCTTTGAGAGATAAGTGGAAGGTCACTGCCTCCTTGAAGGTTGCCTAGATTTTCCAAGTAGATAACATGAGTCTCTCTACTCTTCAACACTTTCTCCAAGCTTCTTTCTAGCAGGTAGAGTATTGAATTCTATTGACTTATAGGCATTTTATATTCCTCTTGGCCTGTGAGTCCAAGTAAATCTTGCTGATCTTTTCTCCCCCCCTGGTACTTGACAAGACATGCAAGGCAACACCTAATTATTGTCAACTAAAGGAAAGAATGAAATAATGAATGAACATGATCCCAGTAATGTGTCTGTGAACTCACAGTGCTCATTCTATAGTAGAACCAACATTTACTTATTCATTTATGTATGTATTTTGGGGAGGCCACACATGATAGTGCTCAAGGCTAACTCCTGGCTCAACTCTTAGGGATTATTGCTGGTAGTGTTTGGGAAAATCATAGCTTGTGCCAAAGGATTGACCTAGAGTTGGCCACATGCAAAGCAAGAGCCTCTCCCTGTATCTCTCCAACCTAAACAAACTTAAAATTTCCAAGAGTCCAATAAATTGTGCAAATGTGAAGCACCACTGGACTCCTAGGTCAGTTCAGAGCACTACCCCCTTGGGGGCTTTTACCATCAGAGAAGATGCTCTGGAACTCACCTGGGCCCTCTGAGAAACATTGAACCTTTATGAGTAAAGATTTAAAAATATGGGCAATTGTGTAAGCAAAGGTGGTCTGGTTCCCACTATGCATTTAGTAGGAATTCCATTAATACTTGCTGGATGAGAGGATAAAGGGCACAGAAGAATAGCAGATAGTCTGAGAAAAAGAATCTCTGTCACTCCTCCCAGAGGGCCTGTTTCATCAGTGCAAATTATCTTGGGGCCAAGTACATCTTGGTGGACTGCCCAATCATCCCCCAAATAGGAGGGCGATGCTGTCTATGAGATTTTCTCCAAACTGTATATAAGACCCCAGGCAGTATGACCACATATGGCCCTCCATCCTCTCCACATGCCCACCAAGGATCTTCAGGAGGCCATGACCCGGGTTTGGGCGATTCTTTGTCAGATCAGCTTCCATAATGCATCTCGAAAGTATCCTGTGAATTCATATTTCCCCCCAAACCTCCGCTCAAAACTGTCCATTCTGTTCTAACTGACATGTCCCAACCTTTCACTGATGAAGACATCATTGTTTGCCCATGACCAAGAATCAGAAGTTTCGGTGTTTCCCACAAGTTCTGAATCAATTGTCAAAAAACACAACATGTCAGACAATATATTTTCCCTCTGTGCGTCTTACTTTATTTACTTTATTTTTGGTTTGGGACCACGTGTGGCAGTGCTAAGAGCTTATTCCTGGCTCTGTGCTTAAGGATTACTCCTGGCCAGGCTTGGGGACCATATGGAGTGCTGGTAATTGAATCTGGGTGGATCATTCATGGTGATAGTATAGGAAGTAGGGCACCAACTTTGCTTGTGACCAACCCCTGGTTTGACCCCAAGCATTACATATGATACCCCAAACACTGCTAAGGGTTACCCCTTGAGCACAGAATCCAGAGTAGCTCTTAAACACTTGTGGGTGTGACCCCACCAAACCAACAACAAAAAGTAAAGGGAAAATGACTAATGTCATAAAATGACAATTTTTATTATACCACCATGAGATAGACAATTACAAAGATGCTCTTAATTGGGTCTCCATCATACAGTATTCCAGTACCCATCCCTCTGCCAGTGCCCCATTCTCTAACACTCCCTCCCACCCACCCCCAGCCTGCCTCTATAAAAGGCCCTTCTCTCTGTCTTTCTCTCTCTCTCCTTCTCTGTCTCTGTATTTCTCTCTCTCTTCTCTTACATACTGTGGCTTGCCCTACAGATATTTATGGTTTAACATGTAAGTCTCTATGTATTGCCATTCCCCAGTCCCCATCAATCATCCCAGTTTGTTACACCTACAATGATCATTTCATTGTATATATGTGCAAGATCCTGGGAAGGACCTGGTCCTAAGTTTGATTATTATCTAAGACTGTCATGCGGCTCCAGAGCGGCCACACGCCTCACGGCTGTGGGTCTGGTCTGTAGCTGATCTGGTTTTTTGCTGATTGTGGTGACTGCCTGCTCCTAGTCATGCCCACTGGACATTGGAGACGGAAGGGATGGGAGGGGGCCCCAATTCCTGATCCAAGTCCAGCTGGTGCAGCCTCTCCCCACATGTCTGCTGGCCCTAGGAGCTATGTTTCTCTCAGCTAAGGGCTGAGCCATCCTCCTGTGACTCCATAGGCCACTCCACGTGGGAAGCGGTGCAGCTCTGGGTCTGGTCTGTAGCTGATCTTGCTTTGCTGGTCATGGTGGCTGCTTGCTCATAGCCACGCCTGTTGGGGCATGGAGATGGAAGGGATGGGGAGGTACCCCAAAAATGGTATAATAGTTTAATTCTTTTCACATCTACATCTGGGCCTGGCGGGCCAGGTTTGTTTTCAGTTCTATTTTGTCACTGGATACAACTCCTCCTCACACTATTCTCACCCTTCATCCTACTTCTTCATGCCGAACGGGGCCTGCTACAACTTCAGCCAGCTTAGCCAAACAGCAGGAACAAAAGGGGTGCCAGCTTCTCCCTACTGCAGAAGTTTCTGGAAATAATATGCAACATTATTGTTCACTTTTTCTCATCTACGGAACTAGGATGGTCATACCCAAATGTCAGGGAATGGGAAATGCTTCCTGTGGTTGTGTGTGAGTGTCCAGCTGCAAACCCCAGCTCCGACCTTTGAAAAGAGAAGACAGAGAGACCTGGTGGGCAGCTGATGTACCTGTGATTTGATCCCCTTCACCATTACCTTCATTCCTTTCACAGAGCAAAATATTCATCTAAACAAGTGAAAGAAAGCGTGACCGAAATGTTACCCTTGGTAATGTGGTGTGGTGGGTAATAAAGCCAATTTTTCGAAACTCAGGTTCCAGGACTTCATAGATGTTAACTCAGATGTTTGCCATCCTGTGAGATCTCTGATATGCCTAACTCTCTAGCTTACATATAGCTACACAAAATTTGGAAATGGATTTCCTATTACCTAGGGTCTAACATTTGACTAGGATCCTTTGCTTTTCACAAATCTCACAATGATTTGTTATTATTACGTTATCCAGATTCCATCATTTTAACTTTATTTACTGTGAAAAATAATGTCAATTCTTTTTTTTTCCTTTTTGGGTCACATCCAGAAATGCTCAGGGGGCTACTCCTGACTCTGCACTCAGGAATTACTCTTGGTGGCGCTCAGGGGGTATATGGGATGCCGGGGATAGAACCTGGGTTGGCCACACAAGTCCACAACATGCCAATTCTGACTGCCATGTCGCAAACCTTCACTAATGAAGAAGTCATCCGAAGGCTGCATAAGTGTCAATGTAACTTGCTTTAAAGTAGAGCTTTCATATGTTTCATTGTTCCGCTGAAAATCACATCCCATAGGGGAGGAAATAGGGGGATGACTCCCAAACATGGAAGCAGTGCGGTGGGGGCTGCTGGGGGCATAGGGAGGTGCAGGTCTTGCAGCTGCATCGTCAACATCAGAGCTCATGGTGCTATTCCCTAGGCTGTCTGCCCCAGAGAGGGTAAAAAAGGCCCTATGACCAAAGACACCAGAGACCAAAGACATTAATGGATATTTCTAGAAAAATCTTGGTAAGAATCAATATAAAGGGGTAGTCATTAGTGTAGGTATTTAATCATAAGATATACTGAGCGCTATAGAGTAAGTGTGGTGCCAATTGCCCTCTGAAATAAACAGTTGAGAATAATCCACTCTCCAAGATTTAAGACTTTACTATAAAAGAAATAAGGATACGGGAAAAGGTGGCATTTTTGGCAACCATTTCTCTGTGTCACTATTTTTGGTTTCCTATTCAAAGACAGTATTGAAGATTTCCTTGTACGGACAAAAAAGTCATGGTGTGACCTTCAGGCCTTTCTAGAAACAACCATGGGTGAATGTGCCATTTTTTCCAGCCGTTAGAATTGGTAGCTGACTAGAAGTCAACTCACAAATGGCACAATCTTATGAAGTCACTTGCACAATATCAAAAGGTGTCTCTGGAAGTGACTTGCCTCCCTCATCCAGATCCGGACGGCCCCAGGATTTAAAATAAGGGCGCCCCCTCTGAGGGAGGCAGCCTTTCTTCCTTAACTAGGCATTGGAGCCCAACTCCGCAAGAGATGTTTGCTATAATGAACTTGGTTCCCATAAACTCTTTTCACTTATGGAATTTTTTCTGAGATGTGGAAAGAAAAGAAGCTAATAAAACCAATGCCCTGTCTCGTATGCTTGGAGATTAGCTGCCACTATTTGAACAAGCTGCTGAGCAATAAGAAATAAGGAACAGTTTTGTCCCTCTGGAATGTTTTTTTGTTTGTTTTGTTTTGCTTTTTGGGTCACACCTGGCAATGCTCAGGGGGTTACTCCTGGCTCTGCACTCCAGGAATTACTCCTGGCAGTGCTGGGATCGATCCCGGAGTAGGCTGCATTCAAGGCAAATGCCCTCCCCCGTTGTGTGTTGCTCCAGCCCCTCCCACTGGAATATTGTGTTAATCCATTGATTTAATAAACAGACACTTAAATGATGTTTAGGGTATCAGAGACTTTTCAAATAGTGACTCATTTAGTATTCTTTTCTTGTGGTGGGTAGTAGGAAGGGCTTATGGGCTATTTCTGACTTTGTGCTCAGAAGTGACAAAGTCACTGGCAGTAAGGTAAGAACCTTCATTTCTTAACAACCCTCTGAGGGGATGCTTTACTAGTGAGGAAACTGAAGCTTGCAATATTTACTTAACAGCTGCAAGTTCAAATAACTTGTAAGAGGACTCAGGGCCCCTATCCCAAGTCAACATGCACACTGTCTCTCTACCTGTAGACAAACGTCTGGGAAGAACGTTTATTTGGAGATAGAATAATATGGTTGCAGAAGTTATAAGATATTTGTTAGATTCAGTACCACGTAAAGCAGTAGTTTTCAATGCCTCGGACATAGACTTGTGCTGAATTGCAGGAGGAAATGTTTGCCAACAGCCGAGGAGCAGCATACAACTGAAAAGATAAGCCTCCCCACTCTACCCCTGCTGCTTCTAACAGCTGGTTTATTCTCCCAGTGGTTACAGGGCAGAGTGTGCGGGAGGGGCAGGCTCCAGAATCTCTTCCAACCACCAGCCTGCAGGTTCTCAACACCCCTTTGGTGAGGGTTGCTGTCTTTGTTTTTGGAACCATGTTTGACAAAGCTAAGGGCTTATTCCTGGCTCTGCACTCAGCAGTCACTCCTGGCCATGCTCAGAGGATCCATATGCAGTGCCAGGGTCAAAATACCTAGGCAAGAACCTTAGCCTCTGTACTGTACCTCTGGTCCTTTTTTCTGAAATAAAAAGTTAAGTAGGACCCGAGAGAGTGCAAAGGACCAGAGCATAGACTTTGTAAGCATTGATGCTAGGCAGGTAGATAGGAGAGAGTTCAACCAGGACAATGGAATTCTTAGGATGCAGTAAAACCAGCATCTCCCAGACTGCTAAAAGCCCATTTTGCAGATACAGGAACGAAGGCCTGATAAGACTTTACCTAGAGCCAAGAGACTCAGGGAAGGCTGGAGAGAAGCTCTGGAACAAAGGACAGGAAAGGAATTCCAAAGAAGACCACTCCAACACTAACCCTTGGCAACTGCCCTAGGAATGGACTTTTACCTAGGTAAGCCCCACATGGGGGGCAGTTTGGGAAAACCCTATAAAAGCCACCCTGAAAAAAGGACGGAGCGCATATGTTGCCTGAGCTCATGTACTGCTTGAGCCCATGTGGCCAAGCATATGCCGTGCCCAAGCACATGTGTGGCCCACATCTCCCCTCTTGAGATGTGTGTGTGTACTCTCTCTTTTCTCTCTCTCTCTTTCTCTCTCTCTCCCCCAAATTACCATTCCAACATTCCAAAAACCTCTATAATAAAATCTGTTTTACTTCACTTGCTCATCTACTCCTAAAATTCTTCTTCAGAGAGGCAAAGAAAAAGAACCCGAAAAGCCAGGGGTTCCCAGGGCAGCCGAGGCAGATTGGGAGAAAGTGACCATTTCTCTCCTCCTACATAACATAAACCACCCTTGGGGACCCACCTATATCAGCATGAGGCCCAAGTTTGACCCTTCATGCTGCATGGGCCCTGACCCTAGCACAGAGCAGGGAGAATTCTCTGAGCATGGGTGGATGTTATCCCCCCAAATCAAAATTAATAAGTAAAGACAGCATTATTTAATTAAAGATAAAAATCATTTTGAATTAATTCAAAATGAAATCAGTCGGCCATGAGTCATTAGCTTAAACTGTGCCCCTCTCCTTTCTTGAACACCAGTGGTAGAGGGCTAAAGCTCCAACCCACTGACCTATGGCTAGGTTCCCTGGAAACCAGCCCTCTTTGTAAGAACTTTTTGAAAAGCCAACTGGCTCATGTAAATGCAGGGGCAGTTAGAAAGATACTTGCAATGCATAACAAAAGGCAATCCTTTCATCTTTATCACTCTAGAAAATATAAGAAACTGGAGACAAAAATCATATCTTGTACCCAAAAGCATGGGCATAGTGACAACTCCTAGGCGTGCTCAGGAGACCCAAAGGCCCCTATTGATGATGCTCAAACTGAACTAAACCAGTGGTTCAATGTGACGGCCCACGGATTCAGGGCTGTTCTAACCCTGCTGTGCTGGAGACTGGGGAACCATCCTGAAATGATATAGAGCTTTCAGGGCTTCAGCCACTGAATCTTGGGAGGCTGTGTGGTGCTGGGGGTCAAACCCAACTCAGCCACATGCAAGGCATGTGCCTACCTCTGTACTGCCTCTCTGGGCCCAGAAGATACTTCTTGGACTTTCCTCCCTCTGGGATTGTTTTAAGAGCCAGGGATGACTACCAAAATGTATATTGCTTTACATCACATCACAATGGCAAAGTACTTAATATTTGGGAAAGAAAGCAAGGAGAAGAGGGTTGAAGGGTACTTTGGGCATTTTCTCAAAAGGGTGATACTGCAGGGCCGGAGCAATAGTGTAGTGGGTAGGGCACTTGCTTGTCTATGGCTGACCCAGTTTTGATCCCCAGGACCACATACGGTCACCTGAGCACTGCAAGGAGTGATGCCTGCTCACAGAGCCAGGTATAAACCCTGAGCACAGGCAAGTGTGGAGAGAAGGTGATACTCCTATAAATGAAACTGTATTTGATCTTGATTCCTCATCATTTTCTATTTTTTAAAACTTGATTAATTAATCAATTAATCATTTAATTAAGTCACCCTGAGATACAGTTACATGAGAGATACAGTTACAAAGTTCGCCATTGGGTTTCTGTCACACAACGTTCCAACCCCATCTCTTCACCAGTTACATTTCCACCACCAGTGCCTGCAGTTTCCCTCCTGCCGCCACCGCCCCAGTCTGCCTCTACAGCAGAGCAGACATTTTCCTCCTCCTCTCTCTCTCTCTCTCTCTCTCTCTCTCTCTCTCTCTCTCTCTCTCTCTCTCTCTTTGAGAATTATCCTCATCTCTTTCTTGAGGGTTGTCACAACTAACTCACTTTAGTTACATTTCATTTGGTCACAAATGTTTATTAGATCAGATCATGTCAAAGCACTTAAAAACACATATCCAAGGGCTGGAGCAATAGTACAGGCAGGGCACTTTCCTTGCATGCAGGTTCTAGCATTGGTCCCACATATGGTCCCCTAACCCCACCAGGAGTGATCCCTGAGGGATGAATCAGGAACAAGTCCTGAGTTAGTGCTGGGTGTGGCCACAAAACCAAAATCAAACCCAAATTTATATACACATGAAGCACTTTTGTAATTATTATGGTGAAGCCAATTCTTTTGTTTTGTCTCCATTCCTTTTCTCTTAATATATACTTCATTTGACTTTGGGGTGGAGGAAAAGAGAAGGGAAAAACTCAAGAAACTGAATTCTCGTGTAATGGTAGAAGTCATTAGAATGAACTACAAATCTTTCCCCCTTTGGCTAAATGTTGCAAACATGACACCACTTCCTTAAATGCAAAACATTCATTATTATAATGATACCTTCATAAAGGAACCCACTTTAGAATGGCACTCATCCAAAATATTTAAGTACACTAATCTACAAGACTTGAAAAAAGTTTTATTGGCTTGCAAACATTCAGATGTTCTGTGTTTCACAAAAAGGGAGGGTGCACTGATGACTATCTATTACCAACAGAAGATGAGTTTTTTTAGAGCTTCATTTTTGGTGATTTCTTTCTGTATTATTCAGTTCTCAATTGCATAAGAGAGGGTTCCACCTTTGAGGAGTCTGCTGTCTTTTTTTTTTTTTCTGGAGGGTTTCTACTGAAGACAATTAGGGACACATCATTAATGAGTTGGGCCTGGGGCAGGGACTGTCTGCATCACTGAAATTAGGATTCTAAACGGAATTAACTCTAAGTCTTGGGCTTATCTCTGTTTTCTGACACCCATTCCTGTTCTGTTCCCTTTACTTGGCTCTGTCAGTTTAATGATATTTTTAAATCCCCTCTCTCATTCCATTCATTCTTCAATCTGCTACAAGCTGAATGTCACCCCACCTCTTCGTTAAAGAGCTCACAGTTGCACAAGCCAAGGGACATGTTTCAGATCCTTGAAAGGGAAACATTCAGCTCCTGACCTTGAAGCTATTGTTGACCCCTGGGGAGGAAACAGGCAGACAGCGTATATCATAGTGAAGATTTTGGCAGGGCACTGAGGGCACACAGGGACACAGTCCACAGAGGGTCTGTGGACCCATTAAAGGTGGGGCTTTTAGGAAGGAAAAGAGAAAGAGATAGAGAGAAAGGGAAAGAAATAAAGAACCTGCCATGAAGGCGGGCTGGGGGATGGGGAGGGACGGGGACGTTGGTGGGGGAGATGGGCACAGGTGGAGGGATGGGTGCTGGAACACTGTATGACTGAAACCCAAGTGTGAACATCTTTGTAATTGTATATCTCACGGTGGTATAATAAAATACTTACTAAAAGGTGGGCTTTTAAACACCTTTCCTCTTCCTTTGACTTCTAGAATAATTGATTTCCCTCCCTTCCCCAGTCACTTACTCCCAGAGTCATCCCCTGTCAATCTTTTCCATAGATAGATTTCTACTCAGGCCTTCATGCATATCCAGATGAAGGTGTTGCGTGTGAATGGGGAGTGGGAGGCGTGGCGAATAATGTACTTTGGGGAAATAAAACTTAAGAAGAGATTTCCTAACACTGAAAGGACCAAAGGCATAAAAGCCACAATCTTTTGATATGTAAATCCTGAACTCTTTGGAGAGGAGAAACAGAGGCAGAGCACCCAGATGCAGAAATCAATGCCCCGCCAGGAAGGGTAAACCCCTCAGAAAAAGAGAAGCTATAGAATAATTTTATTTTATATATATATAAATATATATATGTATATATATTTATATATATATATATATATGAGAAGCTATGGAAGATGTTTTTGTATAAAAAGTACAACAAAACCATCAACAGTGTAAGGGACGGGATTATGAGAAGACTATCACTTTGACTTCTTTGTATACAAACTCCGAAAACCCTATTGAGAAGAAAATTGCATAAAAGCTCCTCTTGAGGGTGTCTGAGCTTGTTCTTCAAGCCTGTGATCTCCTTGAACACGTGTCTTGCTTTGCTGTTTCCGCTCTGGAGAAGCCCGAGCTCTTTCTTGAGCACTTTAACTTCCTCTCTTTCTCTTCCCTCACATCTAAGTAAGTTTCGGTAAAAACTATCTTGCTTCACTATTTTGCTTCCTCCTGAAATCCGTTTCTGGTAGAGAAAGGTAACAGACTTTGAAGACCTGTGCTGAGGTTAGGACTGACCGACTTTTCTGAAAATAGCAATTTCCTGCCTCAGCCCAAGCCAACAGCTTCCCAAGTAATTGGGTCGCAGGGACCGTCCCTCATCCGACAGAACAAGTGAACAACTCTCTCCTGGTTCTGACTGGACATGAGCATCCATACCATTGTCCCGGCCATGTGGTGTTTGCAGCAGACCTTGCCAGTCCTGACCCAAGCCAGGCATTTCCTGAGCACTGGTAACTGAGGTGGGACAGCAGAGAGATGGAAGACTCTTTCCTACAGCTTCCCTTGAGGGGCTAGAGCAGTAGCCCAGCTGGTAGAATGCTTCCCTTGTACCCGGTCAACAGGGTTCAATACCCAGAATCCCATAGGGTCCCCTGAACCACCAGGAGTAATTCCTGAGAACAGAGCAAGGAATAACCCCTCAGCATTGCTGTGTGTGGATCCTACACCCAAATCCAAACAGAGCCTAAAAATTAAACCAAAATTTCCTTTGCTCTACACTTCCCTGAACACTGGTTACAAGGGCTTGCATCCCTGTCTCAGAGTTCTCCAAGGATAACATCATTCAAATTTCTAGCTTGATGAATTGATGAATTCCATATTTCTGCTTCCCAGATTTCCCAGAAATCTTTCTCCTTAGCTTTAGATGTCTGGCCAGGTGTCTCAAATCCAATGCGCTCAGATCTGCACCCAATATTCTGAATCTCTTCCTCTGTTCCCTATTTAGGTGAATGACATCAACAAACACCTGGCCCTTCAGGTTAGAAACCTGAGGGTGACCCTTGACGCCTTCATCACCCACAGTCACCAAGTTCCATCAATTTTGCTTCCTGACTGCAACCATCGTTTCCTTACAATTTGTCTTTTCTATTGTGGCTAAGGGGATTATCTGAAACACAAACTTAAGTCCAATGCTTCCAGTTTAGGTTACTTCATGGATTTATCACTAGAGCAGAATTGATTCCAACTGTGAGAGCAATGCAGGAGAGGTCCTGTAGGATGCATCCCCCCCAACCAGCACCTCCAAAGTCTCAGCTCCTCCCTCTTCCTCAAAAACAATCATTCCATCATTCAATCGTTCACAGCTCTCCCACTATTTTCTCTCCTGAATGCTCTTCAGTTTTAAGTACACAGCTTAAGTATCCCTGGAACTACTGATTTTTTTTTCAATATACTCTGTGTCTCTGACCCTCGGTGTTGCAGGTGTGGCTACATTACCTGTCTGCGTTGGGAGGTGGCAGACAGGAGACAGGCTTGTCTACACCCAGGGCTCTGCCCGTGGGCCCTTGATGGTTGATGGTCTGACATAGAAAAAGCCTGGGACCCCCTAGGATGAACCCAGAGCCACGGCAAAGCCTGACAAGCTACCCGTGTTGTATTGCGATATGCCAAAAACAGTAACAATAATGAACTTCATTCCCAACAAATGGAAACATTACTGGCGCCCACTTGAGCAAATCGGTGAACAATGGGAAGACAAGTGATACAAGTGATAGTGCCAATTAGACTCCATCAAAGCATTTGCTATGCATATCTCATTATCTCCGCATCCCTTTGATCTAAAAATCCTCAAAGACAAGAGCTGTTGATTTGTCTTTGTATTTCTATCTAGCATAGCATAGGGCACCAAATATACGGTCAGGAATTGTTGAGACACAGGGATGCACAGATATGACACAAAGAAAGAACAACACACAGAGACATGAAGAAACAGTAGCAATAGGAAGAATGCTTTTTCTCTTCTCCCACTCACCTATGCTCAGATGTACAACAGGCCCAGGAAGGGCCCATACACACAAATAGAAGGAAAACCAGGCAGGGGCTTGAATGCCACCCAGATGGCAACAAGATACTAAGTTAAAGAGTCTCGCTAGGTGAAATGGTCGTGGTTAGAAATTAAGGAAAGCTGGATGACAGAAAACTGCTGAGTACTGTTCTACAGAGTCCAGCAACAGGTCATGGAGTACCATGCCCCAGCACGGAGATGTAGGTGACAGGCTTCCTCTCAGCTAGACAGTCTCCAGATCATAAATGGAGTAGGCAAGAATAGTGTAGAGATAAGACCAGAAGCCTTGTAAAGTCTGTTAAGCCTAGTTTTTCCCAGTCAAACTATGGCTTTTGATAGATATTTTTGGGTTAGGGTTGGATCTAGTCAGTGGTGGAAGTTGAGTGTGAAAATCTTGTACTATTATCTGGTTAGCTTTAATATCTCTAATCAAGCCCATTCTTAATTTCATGAAAATAAGATCAAGTTTATGAGGAAAGTTAGCAAAAGAAATATATAGAAAACTATGGTTCTATTAAATAAATTACAAGAAGACACAAGGAAATGAAAAAATATTCCATGTTCATGGAATAAAAAGAAAAGAACATTGTTAAGAAGAAACCATCTTAGCCAAGACATTACACAAATTCAATGTGATTAAAGGAGTTTTGTAAGTACAGAGAAGAGGGCACAGAGATAGCAGGTAGGTCACTTGCTTTGCATGTGGCCAACCTTGGTTCAATCCCCAGCATCCCATATGGTTAATCAACCTCTTCCAGGGAGTGCAGGAGCTCAGAGTAACCCCTGAGCATGTTTGGGTGTCCCTTCCCACCTCCCCCAAGGAAAAAAAAAAAGAGAGAAGGAGTATTACTAAAGTTCGGATAGAATAACAAAGGTACCTTAATGGCCAAAACAATCCTGAGGAAAAATAGATAAGAGGTGTTCTGGTCTCCAACTTTAAATTATACTATAAAGCTACAGTTATGAAAACAGTGTGATGTAATTAAAAGCACTTGGGCCAATGGAATGTAATTGAGACCCTTGGGATAAGCTTTTACATATGTGAACAGTTAATTTAAGACAAGGCACCCAAGTTCATATGAAGGAAGGAAAGCCTCTTCAACAAATGTGTAGGGAAAACTGGTTAGTCACATAAAAAAGGGAAGAAATAAATTCCAAAATAAATGAAACTCTTTTGAAAACTCTTTTTGAAAACTCTTTCAAAATAAATGGAATACTTAGATGTTGACCTGGTCCATAAAACACATTGAAGAAATCAAAGGCAAAATACTCAAAATATTGACTTTAAAAGTCTTCAGTGATTCAGATATTTTGGCAGGAAAAATAAAACAAAAAGTATATGAGAGGAGTACATCAAGGGCTAGAGAGGTAGTACTGTGGAGCAGGGAGAGCATTTGCATTGCATGAAAACAGCCCTGGTTCAATCCCTGGCACCACATACAGTCCCCAACCACTGCCAGGAGTTTCTTAGCACAGAGGCAGGAGTGAGCTCTGAGCACCACCAAGTATGACTTTGACCAAGAAACCGGGCTGGAGCGATAGCCCAGCGGGTAGGGCGTTGCCTTGCGGCCTGCCCATGCCGCCCTAGTTCAATCCCCGCATCCCATATGGTCCCCGAGCACCGCCAGAGTAATTCCTGAGTGCAGAGCCAGGAGTAACCCCTGAACATTATTGCCAAAAATAAAAAAGACCAAGAAACCAAACAATCCCACAAGCTAATGAAATTACATCAAACTAAAAAGCTTCTCCACTATGAAAGAAAATATTAGTAAATAATGACATACTACTAAATGAGAGAAAATAGCTACACATTATACAGCTGACAAGACCTATAGCCCAGGCATACAAATCACTCACAAAAATCAAATACACACATACACAAATCAATCTAACCAGAAAATGGGGAAAGAGAAAACAGCTTATACAAAGAATACATACAGATGGTCAATAGGTACATAAAAATTGCTAATCATTCATTATTAGGGAAGCGCAAATCAAAGCAAACATAAGATATCCTCTTGAGGTCAGAACAAGGCAGGGATGAGGAGAAAAATAGCTGTCATTCATTGTTGGTGAGAATGTGAACTGGTTCAGCCTCTATGGAAACAGTATGAAGACACCTCAAAAATTAAAAATAGAAGCATCATATGATCCAGCAATTCCACTCCTCGGTATTAGTCCAAAAACACAGCACCTCAATTTGAAATATGTCTGCATACCTATGTTCCCGCTGCACTATTTATGATAGCCAAATCTGGAAGCAATCCAATAGCAGATGAGTAGATAAAGATGTTGTGATCTATACACACAATGGAATACCAGGCACAGCTATAAGAAAAAAAGCCAGGGCCAGAGAGATAGCTCAATAGGCTGAGTATATGCTTTGTGTGCAGAAGGCTCAGTTTTGATCCCTGGCACCAGATGGTCCCCAGAGAAAACCAGGTGTGGCCCTCTATACCAAATAAACAAAGGATGATGTCTTGTGTTTTTTTTTGTTTGCAACACGGATGGAACTGGAGGGTGTCTTGCTAAACTGAATCAGAAGGAGAAAGACAAGTATCAAAAAATCTCCCACATAAGCAAAGGAATAGACAACTGAGGTTACCTGCTGGGACTGAGAGGAAAGTGTCCTTGGGACACTGGCGGAAGGATATTGGCATTTTGGTGGTTGATGTTGTTGCCTGGTAATATTGTACCCCCTGAAACATGTGAACAATTACCCCATGATTTTAAAAAATGAGAAGAAAAAAGAAATGTGGCAAGTACCACTGGGGATGGTGAGTTTAAGGACTTTGGATTCAGTCAGAATGGGGATTCAAATTCTGAATTTTCTTGGAACCAGAGCAATAGCACAACGGGTAAAGTCTTTGTCTTGCTCATTGCTTACTCAAGTTTGATCCCGGCATCCCACCCGGTCCCTGAGCTCTCCCAGGAGTGTTCCTGAATGCTGAGCCAGGAGTAATCCCTGAGCACCACACGGGTGGCCATCCCACCCCCAAATAAACCACCAAATTCTGGATTTTCCATTCATTCACTGTGTAACCTAGCAACACACAATGGGTTCCTGAGGGGATTCATTCAGAAAATAAATGTAAAGTGTGTGGAATATCCTCTATGTCCAGTGTGTTACAGCTGAATGGTATAGCATTCCTAACCCTAAATATAGGAAACGTGTCAGAGACATCTTTGAAATCTATTACTTGGACCTGGATTGTGGCTCAGCACCTGCTTAGCAGGAGCAAGAGAGGGCGGAATTTTGATCCCAACACCAACCCACATGCTGAGTGTCATCCCAGTGGCCCTGCTGATCCCTGGCCCTGTGTCTTCCCCTGATGCCACAACATGGTGCACCACATCTGACGTGCTACAACTAGGATGAGCACAGCAGCCAACTCCATGACCCCCTGTCAGAACAATAACCAATAAACTTAAAAGAAAGGGAGTAAAGGGGAAAGGGAATAAATAACTTTAAAGTCTTTAGTATCCAGGAGGGGTTGACGAAGGGAAGTGTTATCTTTCCAAGAAGTGTGGATGGATGAACAACGCAACTGGCTTCTATTTATCGCGTTTTGCTTGGTTTTGTTTGGGAGCCACACCAACAGTGTTTTTGGTGGGTGTGGCTCTCCACCTCCAGAGCTTTTGCCCAACTTGGAATTCAGAATGTCTTATGATACCAGGGACCAAACGAGGCCTCCCTTGAATC
This sequence comes from Cryptotis parvus, assembly GCA_021461705.1. NCBI lineage: Eukaryota > Metazoa > Chordata > Mammalia > Eulipotyphla > Soricidae > Cryptotis > Cryptotis parvus. Next base: position 19,373 of record JAJIBD010038603.1, read on the forward strand.
ACCCCACCATCCCATTCCCCCACCCCCCATCCCCAGCTCTCCCTTGTTCTTTTAAAACGTCATTTCCGTTGAATAGCTTGTCATTCTGTAATTATCCACCTAACAAACATTCCCTGGTAAACCCCCGGGTGAGAAGGCTACCCTCCAGTCTGGACCTCTGGTCACTACAGCAGAGAGAGGAGCCGTGTCCACATCTACAGACTTACACAGATTCAGTCCTGCTTCAGCGCAGAGAAGGGCTCCCACCTGTTCCCTAATAACTCTGCAGGCACTTGATCAAGCTTTCAGAGAGACATGACTTCCACGTGGAGACAGGTAAAATCATTAGGTAGGCAATGTTGGGGCCAAAGGGGTAGAACTGTAGGTAGGACATTTGCTTTGCATGCACCTGACCCCGGGTTCAAACCCCAAACACCATGTGGTCTCCCAGACCCAGCCAGGAGTGATCCTATAGTACAACCAGGAGTAAGCCCTGAGCACCACGGGATGTGGCCCCAAATCCATCCAAACAGATAAACAAACAAGGGAAAATAGTGAGTGTTCCCTCTTGGGGTGGGGTTGCCTCTTAACCCCCAGTTTTGTAACATTCCTCTGGTATCTATTTATCTTTTATTTCCTTTTTAAAATAATAATACTATACCATTGCTTTACAATTCCAGTGTTACGTTAGCCCTCTCAGGAGTGCCAGATTCCCGCCACCACTATCTCAAACTCCTCTTTCCACACTCCTCAACACTCCCCCCACACACCAGTACCCTCTAACACAACTCTCTTGACCTCATATCAGAGTTATTTCTGTGAATACTACCACATCTCTTGCTTTGTATACTAGGCTAATCAGGCTTCCATTTGATCATCCTGGGCAGCTACTCAAAGCATGAAGGAACAGTCATCTGAAAGGACATCCACACACCGTGTTCCCCACACAGGAACAGTAATCTGAAAGGACATCCTCACACCATGTTCCTCGTAGCAGAACTTACAAGGTCAGGATCTGGAAACGAGCCAGGTGGTATCTACCTTAAGTACCATGTTACAAGTCAGAGATAGCACAGGGATTAAGGTGCTTCTCTTTCTCACTGTGAACCCAGGCACCACCTCATATGGTTCTCTGAGCATCTCTTGCAGTTATCCCTGCATACAGAAAAGGAGTAAACTCTGGGCACAGACAGGTATGACCTCAAACAAACAAAACAGGAATATTGTTGAATAATACCTCAGCCAGATGTTCAGGAGAGACTTATGACCTTAGGCTTGGCACTATCATCCACTCTTGTATCTGGTAACTGAGTTTCTTAAACCCAGACACTTGCCTTCATTGTTGGCTGCACAATATCCAGTTAACAGAAAATTCTTATTAAGTGTTCAATGAAAAGATGTGGCAGACCAAGAGTAGTTTTATTGACACATTGGACAACAAGTTCAATACGCTCAATTCACTTCAATATACACTTATTGTTTATTCCCATAGTAAGCTAAGCACTTAAGAAATAAAGCTCTAGGGCCAGAGTGATAGTGCTGTTAGGGCCTTTGCCTTGCATGCAGCCGACCTGGGTTTGATCTCTGTCATCTCATATGGTCCCCGAGCAATGCCAGGGAATAATCTTGAGTGTTAGAGCCAGAAGTAATCCCTCGAGCATTGTTGGGTGTGACCCAAAAAGCAACAAATAAAAAAAAAAAAAAGAAAGCTATAGGGTTGAAACAATCTTATTGTTGTACTTTTGTGTATTTTCAGAACAGACCAAAATTAAGGTGTAAAACAAACAAGAATCAGAGTCTTAACAATTCTGTGACAGATTGAAGTTGGATGTCTGTCCTCTGTCAGAAGATGCTATATTTTGGACTGGACCAATGACTAGAATGCACATAGGACCATCCTTAAATCATGTCAATTCCTACGTGATTGAGATCAATGTTAATATTAATGCATGCCCTTACTATTTTGGTCCCTTTCTATAGTTTAGAGAACATGTTCATATCCCTAAGTAATCTAGGTTTTCATGAAAAAGCTGATTATTCCCATCTGATAGAACCAACATTTCATGAAAAAAGTTTATTATTCCCATTTGATAGAACCAACAATTATTCATTCAACAAATATTTACTGATATAAACCAGATACTATTATAACTACTAGATTTAAAAAACTGAATTCTGGAACAAGCGAGAGAGAGCCTCAAGGACTAGAACTTACCGTGTATGTGTTAGGGTCCTGAATTTAATGCCTTGCACTGCCTGGCCTCTGAGGATCACCAGGTATGACTCGGTAGTCCCCAGCCACTATGGGACCTGAACAATTCTATATGGCTGGGTTGAGCAATGCAATGTGCCCCCCAAGCCTCTGAGCACTCTGGCGAGTTGGTTACAGAACCATAAGTTATCTTAGCATCTTAGAGCAATTCCCTGCAAGCATAAGGCCCAGAGTTTGGTCCCCAGTGCCTCTGCCTCCGGCTGAGCTTGGTCCCAATAGTTCTGTTGTCTGTGATCTCTCATGCCACAATAAATTCTGCTACACCATAGATAAACGTGTGCAGGCACCAACACGAAGATGTGTCAGTACCATAGCCAGGCATGTGTGTGACCCTGGTCCTAACACCAAAGAGAGGAGTATAAAATCCCAATATAAAAGTAATGGACAAGGCCCAGGACCCAACCACAAAGCTGGGGCAAGCACAAAAAGGAAACTGCAGGCCTGGAACACCCAAGCACTGCTGCTGGGACCCAGCACTCTCTCCGCCTCCAAAGTGCTACCCACTTCCACTGGCCCCATCCCAGGTGCGTGCTGAACTCCCTGCTGCCCAGACCCAATCCCAACCCGGGGTGAGCACACAAAGGGATCGGGACTCTTGCAGGTTTCATACCCCAAAATTCAAAACTGTGCAGACATGCAAAGTACTTGAGTTTGTGTATATCCTACATAGAAGTACCAGGGCACATTAGTCACAATATTCCCCACCTACCACTAGATCCTATGAACAACCATTGACAACCCTCACAGTACTGCCCATCCACACAAGAATACACAATTTGCAACCTGTAACGGTCGTAATGGTAAATAAAGTCCTTATTCTCTCTGATAAGGAATTTCGAAGGGAGTTGTAAGGATGCATAAAGAACTCAAAGAATCAATGGAACACAGAGCCAATAAAATGCAAGAGGACATGAGAGCAGAAGTGGGAAAAATGAAAGGACAAGCAGAAATAACAGATATTAAAAATGTGGTAGGTGAAATTAAAAAAAACTCATAGGAAGGCCTCTGCAACAGAGCAACAACTGCTGGGGACAGGATTAGTGAGCTCCAAGATGAGGGTGTAGAGATTTTCTAGACAACAGCAGAAGATGGACAAAAGACTCACAATAAACAAACAGATAGCAAGAGATAACCAAGATGAAGCCAAAAGGAATAACATAAAGATCATTGGAGTCCCAGAGGGACAGGAAGAAAACCCTAATGAAGAAGCAACTATGAAAGCCATCATGGCTGAGAAGTTCCCAGAACTATAGAGTGCTTGCTCCCAGATTCAGGAGGCCCGAAGGGTACCAGATAAAATAAATACAAATAAAAATACTCCGAGACATATCCTAATCAAAATGACAAGAACCATAGATAGAGATAGAATACTGAAAACATCAAGATCAAAGAAAGAAATCACAAACTCACACACAGAGGAACATCCCTAAGATTCACAGCAGACTTTCCAGACGAAAAAACTCTGACCCTGAAGACAATGGTGTGATATTGTGAAAAGACTCAATGAAATGAAGATCTCACCAAGAATTCTTTACCTGGCTAAACTCACATTCAGATTTGAAGGAAAGATACACAACTTCTTGGATTAGCAGAGCTCAGAAACTTCATAGGCTCAAAATCAACTTTATAAAGAAGGACTGAAGGAGCTACTGTAAGATAAGACAAATCCTAAAAGAGCAACAAACTTATTCAGAAAGATGGCACAAAAATCCCATGACAATAATCTCTCTCAGTGTCAATGGCCTAAATGCACCAATTAAGAGACACAGAGTGGCAAAATGGATTAAAAAACTGAATCCAACATTCTGCTGCCTGCAAGAAACACATCTGAATAATCAGATCAAACACAGACTTAAAGTCAAAGGCTGAAGCACAATTCTCCATGCAAAAACTCCTCTAAAAAGCCAGTGTGGCTATATTAGTATCTGAAAACATAGGATTCAGGATGCCAAGGGAAGGGTGGGAAATCAGGGGACATTGGTGGTGGAAAACAAGCACTGGAAAGGGATAGGTGCTGGAACACTGTATGACTGAAACCCAGCCATGCACATCTTTATAATTGTATATCTTGCAATAGTATAATAAAAAAAAATTAAAAAGTAATCGACAAAAAAAAGTTTTAAGTAACTGCATACCCCAAAATAGGTTTTCTTCTCTATAGGACTTGATTCTCACAGGG
>JAJIBD010038604.1:0-75293 GCA_021461705.1 Cryptotis parvus
CTGATTCCTAGGTATTTTATTTTCTGTGGTCCAATTGTGAATGGAATCGATTTCTTAATATCCCTTTCTTCTCTTTCGTTATTTGTGTATAGGAAAGCCACCGACTTTTGGGTATTGATTTTGTACCCTGCCACTCTATTATACATATCTATTGTTTCTAAAAGTTTTTGGGTCAAGAGTTTAGTGTAACTATATTATACTTATTAATAAGTATAATATCATGTCATCTGCAAATAATGATAGCTGATTTTTTCCTTGCCTATCTGGATACCCTTAATGTCCTTTTTCTTCTCTGATTGCTATGGAAAGTACTTCCAGTATTATATTGAATAAAAGAGGTGAGAGAGGGCAACCTTGACATGTTCCCTGATCTTAAAGGGAAGGCTTTCAATTTTTCCCCATTTAGAATGATACTTGCTGTGGGCTTTTGGTAGATGGCTTTGACTATCTTGAGGAAGCTTCCTTCAATTCCCATTTTCTGGAGGGTTTTAAGCATGAATGAGTGCTGGATCTTGTCAAATGCTTTTCTGCATCTATTGATAGGATCATATGGTTTTTATTTTTTCTCTTATTGATATGATGTATATGTTGATTGATTTGCGAATGTTGAACCATCCTTGCATTCCCAGGATGAATCCTACTTGGTCATAATGTATGATCTTTTGGATGAGTCTTTGTATTCTGTTTGCTAGTATTTTGTTGAGGATCTTAGCATCTGTCTTCATCAAGGAGATTGGTCCGTAATTTTCCTTCTTTGTATTGTCTCTCCCTACTTTGGGTATCAGGGTGATGTGTGCCTCGTAGAAGCTGTTTGGGAGTGTTTCTGTTTCTTTTATTTCCTGGAAGAGCTTGAACAGGACAGACAGTAGGTCCTCCTTAAAGGTTTGATAGAATTCGCTAGTGAACCCATCTGGACCTTGGCTTTTGTGTTTGGGCAGACTTTTAATTATTGTTTCAATTTCCTTGTTGGCGATAGGCTTATTCAGGTATTGGATGTCTTCTTGTTTCAATGTGGGAGGTTATAGGACTTCAGGAATTTATCCATTTCTTCTAGGTTCTCATGTTTCATGGCATACAGGTTCTCAAAGTAATCTTTGATGATCTTTTGGACTTCTGTCTTTTTGTTGTGATGACACCCTTTTCATTTCTGATTCTGTTTATTTGGATTTTGTCTTTCCCTGTCCTTACAAGTCTTGCCAGTGGCTTGTAGATCTTGTTTAATTTTTCAAAGAATCAGCTCTTGGTTTCATTAACCCTTCGGATTATTTTTTCAGTTTCCAGCTCGTTGATTTCCTCCCCTAAGTTTATATTTCCTCTTTTTTTCCTGGGTTGGGCTTCTTTTGTTGGTCTTTTTCTAATATTTTCAGCTGTGAGGTCAGGTTATTTATGTAGGCCCTTTCTTCTTTCCTTATGAATGCTTGCAGAGCTGTGAACTTTCCTCTTAACACAGCTTTTGCTGTGTCCCACAAGTTCTGATAGTTGGTATCTTCATTGTCATTTGTTTCTAGGAATCTTTGGATTTCCTGTTTCATTTCTTCTATGACCCATTTGTTGTTCAGCAGTGAGCTGTTCAGTTTCCATGTGTTTGGTTTGACTCACTGCTTCTGTGTATGGTTAACTACTATTTTCAGTGCATCATGATCTGAAAAGATAGTTGACACAGTTTCTATCTTTTTTATTTTGTTGAGGTATGCTTTTTGGCTCAGTATATGGTATATTTGGAGAATGTTCCATGTGCACTGGAAAAAATGTGTATTCAGCTTTTTTGGGGATGAAAAGCTCTGTATATATCAACCAGCTCCCTTTCTTCCATTTCCTCATTCAGGTCCAGTATTTCCCTGGTGACTTTCAGTCTCGTCGATCTATCCATAGTCAATAAGGTTGTGTTGAAGTCTCTATTATTGTGCTACTGTTAATGTCTTCTTTGAGGTCTATTAATAGTCATTTTAAGTATTTTGCTGGCCCCTCGTTTGGCGCATATATGTTTAGTAGTGTGATTTCTTCCTGGAATACACACCCCTTAATTATTAAGAAATGGCCTTCATTGTCCCTTTTAACCTTTTTCAGCCTGGAAGTCTATATTGTCAGACATATAGAGTATGGCCACACCTGCCTTTTGGAGGAGTTGTTTGTGTGGAGAATGGTCCTCCAGCCTTTGACTTTGAGTCTGTGTTTGCACTGATTATTAAGATGTGTTTCTTGTAGGCAGCAGAATTTTGGATTCAGTTTTTTAATCCATTTTCCACCCTGTGTCTCTTAATTGGTGCATTTAGACAGTTGGCATTGAGAAATATTATTGCATTGGATTTTGTGCCATCTTTCTGTTTAAACTTTCTGTGGATTTGGATTCTCTTATTTTATAATAGACCCTTCAATCCTTCTTTTAAAGTCATTTTGATTCTGAATTTCCTGAGTTGTTGTTTATCCATGAAGTTGTGTATCTTTCCTTCACATCTGAAAATAAGTCTAGCTGGGTAAAGAATTTTTGGTGAAGCCTGCAGTTCATTGAGTCTTTTCACAATATCCCACCATTGTTTTCGAGCTTGGAGTGCTTCATCTGAGAAGTCTGCTGCAAATCTCAGGGATGCTCCTATGTATGTGATTTCCTTCTTTGATCTTGCTGCTTTCAGTATTCTATCAGTATTCTATCTCTGTTTATTTTTTTTGTCATTTTAATAAGGATGTGTCTTGGAGTATTCTTATTGGGGTTTCTTTTTTAGCTGGTATCCTACAGGCCTCCTGTATCTGGGAGCATGCTTTCTTCAGCTCAGGGAACTTCTCAGCGATGAACGCTTTGACAGTTACTTCTTCATCAGGGTTTTCTTCTTGCCCTTCTGGGACCTCAGTTATGCATATGTTGTTCCTTTTGGCTTAATCCCAATTTTCTCTGGTAGTCTGTTCATTGATTGTGAGACTTTTTTTCATCTTCTGATGTTGTCTACAGAATCTCTAAACCTCGTCTTCGAGATCACTAATTCTTTCTTCAGTAGTTGTTACTCTGCTTTGGAGGCCTTCCCCAGTGTTTTTCAGTTCACTTACCCTCATTTTTAATATCTGTCATTTCTGCTTATACTTTAGTCTGAAATTTACTCAATTCTGATCTCATATCCTCTTGTATTTTACTGACTTTGTATTCCATTGTTTCTTTGATTTCCTTGTGCATCTTTAACAGTTCCTTCCGAAATTCCTTTTCAGAGAGGTTATATAGCTCATTGTTATTGCTTGACTCATCTGTATTAGTAACTTCAATCATAGAGCTTGAAGGAATTCTGTGTTGCTTTACCATAATGACTATCTTAGGTTGAAAATGTATGTTATGGGTGACTAGTCAATAGAGTTAGTGGGTGCCTGAATTACTTTGCAGTTAGGGATGTATGGCAAAGAATGTAGGGGCAAATGTTCAGTGGTGTCTCAGTTAGATAGATATTACTTTGTGTGGACGTGCTAGCGTCCAGGCGGTTTTGAATTTTGGGGTGTTGGTGGGTGGTTCCGGAGTCAGGGGGTCGGGGTGGGGGTAGTGCAGTGGAAGGTCCGAAAAAGCTGGGTGTGGCTTGGTCCCCTTCTCAAAGTTTCCAGCCCTTTATGCTGGAAAGGGTTGCCTTGGGGGCTGCCCGCCACGGAACGCACCTGGTGGGGAGAGCGGGAGCTGCTGGGCCTGATTTGTATATTTTTATATACCTTGATTTAGTGCCTACCTGTTAATGAGTGCTTTTTCTTCTTTATATATTGGTTCACTAATCATTATATAATATTTATGACTATCTTTATCTTTCTCAATTTGAAGTCCGTTTTGTGTGACAAATATGACCACCCCAGGCTTTTGTTTATTTTTTTTTATGGCTACCATTTTCCTGTTTGATTTTTTTTCCAGTGTTTTACTTTGAGTCTGGTTGTTATGATAGTCCACATGTCTTGTAATCAAGATAAATTTTGTGGTATAGTTTATTGATCCATCTATTTTAGACCTTTTTTATTGTGAAGTTGAAGCCACTGACGGTAAACAAAATGATTGAAATAGATATTCTGCATCTTTTTATATTGATTTCAAGTCAAGTGAAGTTAATCTCTATTTGACATTATTTATTTACTTCACCTATAACATATATCTAACATATGAAATGTTTACATCTGCCTGTCTTAGAATGCTATGTGATTTCCCCGAAAACTTAAGATTAAAGCAACTGAACCATGAATTATTATGTGGAACCTCATTATTCTCTTCCTGCCCCACATTTTGCATTTTAAATAGATTACTGCTAACAAGTAGAGAATTTGATTCTTACAGAGACTGTTTAGTGTTTCATGCAGATCTGTTGTCGTCAGGGATTTCTTCAGATGTTGTTTGTCTAACAATATTGCATAATTCTTTAAAATATGAGTGATAACCTAGGTGGACAGAAGTCCATTTATATGCCTCATTTAGTCAGTGTGTTTGCTACTTTATAGCATTGCCTTCTGGCATACTAGGGTTCCATTAAATATACCTTCTGTGTTATATGAGTTCACCTTTAAGAGCTTGCTTTGCGCTTTCTGCTTTTAGGATTATATCTCTATCTTTGGATTTTGAGTTTTTACTTATAATAAGACTTCTTTGTGGGTTTCTTTTGTTAGAAAGTCTATGAATTTCATCGATTTGGGTAAACACTGAAATTTTCATTTTAGGAAAATTGAGCTATACTTTCTTCCACTAATACTTCTTACTCTCTATTCTCTCATTCCTCCTATTTTGGATATTCTCTAAGTATATTACTCCTCTTAAATCTGTCACATGCATCTCCTACTTTTTTTCTTACTTTTAGATTCCACTTACTTTCCTTTATTCTTATTTGGTTTTGTGTATCTTATCCTTGAGCACACTGATATACTTCCTGACTCTGTTCTGTTGATTACCTCCTTAGTTGTGAGTTTAAGTTCATTTACTATGTTATTTTTTTAAGCTTTATTTTTTCCTTTTTCTTTCATTTATCTATTTCATTTAATTGAACCACCGTGTTTTTAGATCATTACAAAGATGTTCATGATTTAGTTCCAGTACATTAAAATTTTCTCAGACTTATTCCCAGACCTGTTGGAGTGACATTTTTCCACTAGCATTTTGAAGTCTTTGTCAGGATAGTTTAGAGAACTTATTGATTGTGGTCCTCCTAGTCTATCCCTATTTGTCTCAAACCATGAATACAGTTGAATCCTCAACTTTGGTGTTGTTTGTGGTGTAATGTGAGAGCTTGGGGTCAGGGTTTATTTTTGTGCAGCATCAGGTAGTTTTCATTCATAAATTCCACACAATGGCTGGTCTTGGTTTGTGTTGCTCTAGGCTGCTGCTTGAAATTTTCTATTACAACCATACTGCATTAGTGATAACCGAGAAAACAGACACACTAGTGCTTTGCCCTCAGCGTTCAGAGTTGCCAATGTCAGATTCTGACTCTGGCATGATGAGCCGCAATTTGAACAGTAATAGATCAGTCATGTCAGCTGGAACAGATGGAGAGACAGAGACAAGTCAAAGTGAAAGAATAGGAGTTGATTGGAGTATATTCCAGGGAGGACCCTACTGGACTCTGTTGAGGCTGGGTTAGAGTCATGCCAGGGGAGAGACTGAGCTGGATTCTTAAACTGTCTTGGGTGGTAAAAAGGAAACCAAGACTAATGGAGCAGGTGCACATGGTCTGGCTTCTGTTATCTGCAGGGGTTGATGTGGAGAAGCACAGATTGTGGTCTGGGAGTGTCTTGGTGCCGGTGGGCCGTGAGTCCTGTCTTTGTGCTGGGGGGTGAGGTGATCTCTGATTCTGGAATGTAGCAACTACATTGCTACAATGTAGCAATGCAGGCATTCCAGAATGTCTCATCAGCCCATCATCATTTGGTCCCAGTTGCTGTCCTGTCCACTTAAACCTCACAAAAAGCAAATGGAGTCTGACACTGGAGTTCCAGATAGCTTTACACCTCCAAGCAGGAGTTATATCCAAAAAGGTCTTGGGTTTCTGGCTTGGTACCCTCAGGTTGTAGGTGAGCCCCCACGTGTGGCTTATATTAGGCAGGGAGGAGAGAGATAGTAACTTTCTCCCTATCTAAATCTGCCACTTGGGACCCCCTGGGAAGGTTAGGCTTTATCCAGACAGTGCAGAGTCTCATCTTTGCCTCTATGAAGAAGAATTTCAGGAGGAGACTTGCAAGTGAAGCAAAACACATTTTATTTTGAAGATTTTGAGGAAGGGGGAGGAAGAAAAAAGTGTGTGTGTGTGAGAGAGAGAGAGAGAGAGAGATAGAGAGATAGAGAGAGAGAGAGAGCCCCCCCTCAACTCAAGAGGGAAGATGCAGGTGACACATGAGCTTGGGTACCACATCTGCTCTTCCATGTGGTCTCAAGCAGCTCATGGCCACAGGCAAAATATGAGCGCCTTTACTTTGTTTAAAGTGACTTTTATAATGATTTTCAAGCTGCCCACCTATGTGGCTTCTACCTACGTAAGAGTCCCTTGTTAAGGTGTTGTCAAGGGGGTGAGTGTTGGATGGTCTTTTTGAAATCCCTTTCCTGTCCTTTGTTCCCACTGGATTTTCTCTGGGAATTGGGTTCAGCCTTCCCTGGGTCTCTTGGCTTGAGGTGAAGCCTTGACAGGCCTTAGTTCCTGTTTCTGCAAAATGGGCATTTTTTAAGTTATAACCACGTCGTGCTGGGCATTTTGCAGCTTCGAGAGCTGTTGGTTTTATTGCATCCTTGGAATTACATTGCCATGGGCTCTCTCCTATCTACCTACATCAATCCTACTTCAGTTAACCTGGGAAACATGACAGTCCAATCCTAAACCTTGCCAGGCTTATCTTTTAACAAATGCTCTACCATGCAACTGTGGCTGAACTGTGCATCTAGTGAGGCATATTTGTGAATCCTTGTTTATGTTTCAAAAGGGACATTACAAGTCGATCTATCCATTTACTGATCTCAAATGAATGGGACTGGAGAGGCAGAACTCATCCTTTGGCAATTTTAAAATGAGTCTTAGGCTCCCTGCATGCTTATAGATGGCCTTTGGAATACAAATACTAGCCCTATATAAGGGCTTTGGAATACAAATACTAGCCCTATATGGCTTTGATACAAATACTAGCCCTATATTGGGGCTCTTGCCCCAAGCCTTACCTCAGGCAAAGCTTTGGTCTTGTTTCTGTACATGCCTCCACCTCCCAGCGTATGTGTTTGTTTCTTATCTGTGATTTTGACAGTTTCTTCAGTGATGGTTCTTGGCATCTTTGGTTACTTTTTCCAAAGGGTCTCCCACAATATTACGTTTAATGTTGTTTTGTTTTGTTTACTGCAACTTCATTAAGGGGACTGAGGAGCACTTTTGTTCCATTTTCATCTATCAGAAGTAGATTTTTTCAAAAAAGATTATTGGACCTTTGGTTTGCTCTGTCAAGCCTGTATTCTCCCTTAAACATGTCTCCCTCTCTGCTTTATTCGTGCTAGTAAAGCCCATGTTCTCTCTTAAATACAGTCTTCTCTTTCTCTCCCCTCAGGTCTTCTAAGTAAATTTCATTCAATGAAACTACGTTGATCCACCTCCCCGCAATTAAGCAAGTAAATCAATCAGTAAAGTATGACTGGACCGTTAGAGGATGTGTGTACAGTGTGTGTTGTGATGATGTTTACACAGACATGCTGATTCCCTCTTATGTGGCAAGATTCTGTCTCCTCTGGACATTGAATGCCTCTGGGAGGGAATTTGTGGGAGGTGAGTTCTTTTGGAAAGTCTGTCTTTCAAAAGAGTCAGAGAAAGCTTCTAACATCTGCTGCCTCTCGAGTACATATACTTAAAGAAATAAATCAATGAGGGCTTGGTCTACAATCCCATGTTCTTCCTTGCAAATGAATCTCTCTTGCAACTCAATGTCTCTTTGCTTTTCCACTCTGAAGAAGTGCAGTGTTCTCTCTTGAACATGTACTTCCTCTCTTTATCTCTCTTAACATCCTGCTTCAATAAAAACTATACTGCTCCACTTACCCCCTTCAAACCCGCCAAATATTCAATATGTCAACTGGACTGATTTGGGGAGGAATATTCTAGAATACCTCATGGCGTATCATTTTGATCCCAAGAAATTAAATCCCATTTGTGATGGTTCACTGATACTGTAACCATTGATGTCATTTTGTATATTAGCACATATCATGAGTAGAAATACTCACCTCTGGTTCAGTGGGTAGGGCTTTTGCCTTGCATGCAGCGGACCAAGACTCGATCCCCAGCATCCCATATGGTCTCCTGAGCACCGCCAGGAGTAATTCCTGAGTGCAGAGCCAGGAGTAACCCCTGAGCATGCCGGTTGTGACCCAAAAAGGGAAAAAAAACAAGAATTACTCCCCTCTGATTTCCTTAGTAAATAGGTTTCAGCTATGCAAATTAGGATCGTTTGAGTTAGAACATTAAAAAACTATCTAAAAATTAAGTAAATATCATGCCATAGTATCATGATGATACTATGGCAGCTATCACTTCTTTCAGACACATGCTGTACCTCCTTCCATATAGGAAGCCACTCTGGCATAAAAGGGAGGGAGGAAGATTTCTGTGGCACAAGGTTTTGTCATGGACTATAAGTATCCCTCCAATAAGGAAGGCAGACTTTATAATTTTGATTTAAGCCTCATGGAAAGAAGAGATTATTTAGCATCAGCTCTTCCATTATCACCGACAAGATAATCTGTAATTGTAATAGTGGGAGCAATTTCTTCCCAACAATAGGGTCATTTAGAGGCACTCCAGAATGTACTATATATTGATAAATGTAATCACCATATACATTAACTCTTGCCCAATTAACTCAGCTCTTGGAATGCAGAACATACTTAGAGTAATGACTATCTCACTGATGCAGAGAGGGAAGAAGTGGCGATGGCAGGTCTCATTGTGTTCATTCACAATTTCCAGGTTCTTCAATATTTTCAGGAATGGAAATATTGAGTAATAAAGATGCTCATACTCTGAGTTGGGAAATAGAAAATTTTATTGGAAAGTAGAAGAGGAAAAAAGAAGCAGCCCAAATGGGGATGAACTTAGCATAAGATTTAGGTTAGCCATGGCTCTTTTTGTATGTGTGTTTATTTAATAAAAAACTGGGTCTATGTGTTACTGGGAATACAGGGATGTCAAAGATAAAGGGTTTATTTGTGGACCCTTTTAAATGAAAATTGGACTCTTGGCAAATGTTACAGAGAAATGCAAGGGTCTAAGAGATCTTTGTCTGACCTTGCCTTAGATATTTCCCATTATCTTAGCCTCCCTGGGAATCAAAGCTCTAAGTTAAAATCTTATTATGGACAATTGTTAACTCCTTATTTACAAGAAAAAGCCCAGGAATTTGCAGGAAGTAGAAAATGGAGGATTGGGCAACCCAAAACAGGACTGCTCACAGAAGCATGTGAGGGTAAACTGAGGCTTCCTCTCTCAATATCACAAAATTTCATTACCAACCCCAGAGAAAACCCTTTTTAGAGGAAGTCCATCACTTTTTCCCAGAAAGACTGATACTTTTGTTCCTTTATTTGCACTTCTAAGTAGTAAAGTTTTCAAAGGTGATGTCTAGTCCCAATTTAGTCTTAAGCCAGAAATGATTATATCTTTATTCTAAAGAAGAGAACAAAAACAGCAAGATGGAATAAAGCAATACAACATAATAATAGCACATGGAAGAAAGAGACTTTGAGGAAATACAACTCTTGCTCATCTTATAGTTAAATTGTATTTTTCACTAACATCATTATTTGGAATTTCTTTAAGGATTCTATAATTATCAGAATTCCTACTACAACTATCTGGAATGATATTGCTTATCCCAGACCCAAGTGTTAACTTTCACATATTTATCATAATCCATTAAAGAATCTTTTTACCTTTTCTCACACACCAGTACTTACCAGAACCTAGGCAGACATGAACATACTTCTTTTGGGCTATTTCTGCACTGCATGTATAAATGCAAACTTGTAGTGTTGTAACTGTGTTTAATTAGATAAAATACTAAAATTCAATATGATATGGACTTCTAAGAGAAAGAATGTATCTTATCTTTTATAATCAAGATAATGCATGGAAACAAAATGGATGTTTAAAAATAAGTCAATTGAATAACTCTCAGTTCAAGAATGGTTGAAATGGGGAGGCCATTCTGGGTAAATGTTCTAATCAGTCACCTACATACCAGAAAATTGGTTAAACTTACCCAATTACATATAGTTATTTTCAAGTAAGATTAAAATATATGTAATATACCTTTACATTTATTAATATCAAACAAGTGCTATAGTGCACTGTGAATCTTTGGTAAAACCTTTTCTTCCATCCATTACTGGAGATAAAAACAAACTCTAACCCCATTGACTGAGACCTCACCAACACAGTTATTTATATGAAAATTCCTTGAGGAGAAAGCCTGCTTAAGACACCATCCCTGACCCTCGAGGTGTTGCACCTGCCCCCCCAAGGTGTTTCCAGGTTTGACTGTGGTGTCCGACTGTGTTGAGAGGTGGCAGACAGGAGACAGGCTTGTCTACACCCTGGGCTCTGCCCCGTGAGCCCTGAGCCCTGGATAGTTGATAGTCTGATATAGAAAGAGACTGGGCCGCCTCTGGAATGAACCCAGAGTCACGGCAGAGCCTGGCAAGCTACCCATGGTATATCCGCTATGCCAAAACAGTAACAATAATGGACCTCCTTCCCAATGAATGAAAACATTACTGGTGCCTGCTTGAGCAAATGGATGAACAACGGGAAGACAAGTGGCATGACACCATCTCCATTATCCCCACTTGTTCCTTGTCTCAACTAATTATCTTAGTCCTTGAATTCCTTGTATTATGGATAGGAACCAAGTACCATCTACTCATCATGTCTCCATGGGCAGAAAAGCGCAGCATAGCTGCTCCACTCCCTTCTCCTTTTCACTCTCTTGTTAGGGGAAGATGCTTTCATATTCTCTTGTTTGTGAGAATGAAGCTAATTATCAGACCTTCAAAGGCAATTATCTCTAATACAACATTCTGTTCTATTCTTTGACATGGAACTGAACCTGCCAAATGTCTTTTGAACATACCTGAATGCAACAAGAGATTTCATTTGTAAAAAACAGCTTGATTATTTATATTTATGAGTGATTATGATGCAATAATTTATAGGTCATGAGAATGTAGAGCATCTTGCAAACTGAGAAGGGCATTTTAAATCTTTTTCTAAATTTAGGCTATGAAAGTCATGGAGGCATCTCATAAACATAATCTGGACAAGAAAAGTCATATCCTAAGGTTAGGACATAGTTGGTTTACTAAAATATTAATGTCTTTTTCATTAAAGGAAAGGAAGTTAAACTTTAAGAACTATTTAAGTCACTAACAGGCTGGGATGGGAGGCTAATATTATTTGCAATCATTGAACCTTAGGGTATGACTTTTCTTGACCAGATTATATGAAGATGATTTCATATTCATATTGATCATAACTTTGTTCATGTCAGTTGCATAAATCTTATCTACATATGTGATTTCTGGATAGCTAACAGCTTCAGTTATGTCTTCAATGTAGCTCCTCCTGTCTTTCTGGCTTTTTTATCTTATTTTGGTCATGAGTACACCATGATCAGGAAAAGTCTTATGCAGAGCAAAGCTACTACTATCATTTCCAAAGTTCTACAGAACATTTGGTGACAGACGAAACTGTTTGTGCTCTTCCTGGGGAAAGTAAAGCCCTTTCATTCTTGGCATCTTTTAGGACTTCCAAATGCATCTCTCAAGTTGCCTTGGTAATAGCTTTGCTCATCTGTCATCACAGGTGGTCCTTACTCTTCACCTGTTGCCTCCCGCCTCCATTATTTACTGAATGACTTTACTTGCGACATAAACACAAGACACACTTAAGAGGCCACAGATGACTATGGGCAAGGGTGACACCGGACTTGGCAGTAAGAGATTCACTTCAGTGAGAATGTTTACAAGGGAGGTAGCAGAGCAATGTTGGATCATGCCTCACTCCTCTCACAGCTGCTTGGTCATTGATAGCTGTCACTTTGAGAAGACTCTACTGCGGTGAAAACATAAGCGCTGATGATATTCTATGTCTCTCTTGCAGTTGATTTCAAATTTTTCGCTGGTGCAATAAAATGTTCACTGCTTTTTATGTTTTGAAGACAGAGTTCCATCTACCTATAGCTGATGGTATCCTCTGAGAGCAAATTTTTAAAATAACAACGTAGTGCTCTTTATTCACAATGACTGCCCAGAGCCCTTCCCACCCCTGAGATAAAACTTGGCAGTTAGACGCAACGTATTTCATATTTTTGGCCCATATTATGTCAAGGAACCTTCCTCATTTGGCATGGCTTTCAATCCCCTTTACTTAGGCAGTGAGCATGAAGAAGCATTCATTATGCAGGTTTTCAAATTGCAATCTAGCCCTGTATTCATCAACTCTGCTGCCTCTGTTTCACAATATAATACCAGATGAACCCTATTTTGCATATTTACCTGGTGTTTAATCTTTTTCGTTTTGGTAGGTGTGGGAAATAACAAAATTGATCTCTGACACTGGGCGATGGTCTACAGATCTTTACTTAAATGGTTTTTGTTTTGCAGGTCAAAGATTTAGAATAATTTCTTAAGAAAGCCTGGTGAAATATTTCAGTGAGGCTGCCTGTGAATGTCCTTGACTAGCCTCGCTGCCATAATAAATTTGAACTATCTTTATATATAATTCATTCGCTCTTCCATCTTACAGTGTTCACACTGCTTCTATTTCCACCCGTGTGAAGGTCATTGCTTTGATCCACAAAGCCCTTTCCTTAATAGCCTTGTTTGTTGGCATATGCTTGAAACTGACTCAGGTTAGGGACTGGGCTGAATTCATTCTTTGTTCTTATCTATGAGTAAAACCCCATACCCAATTAGGAAACTTTCTGTTTTTCAGTGAACGAAATATGAAGCATACTGAGGGAAGAAATGAGTTTTAACACAGGAGCATTGCTCATACATAACTCAGTATGTTAGAATGCTCAAAGAACCCTTTAACTGGCAGTGCAAATTTAGTAAATCTCTTCACATTTCTAAACTCAGCATTCTTCTGTGTGATATAATGGTATTCAACCATCACCTGTCACTTGTATCATTTGTCTTCCCGTTGTTCATAAATTTGCTCTAGGGGGCACCAGTAACATCTCCATATGTCCTGTCACATGCAAGTGTAGCCCAAGGGCATCTGCTTGCTTCAGGAGCACAAAGAGCCTCAGACCATTCCTTCAGGTCATTGGAATGAGGTCTATAATTGTTACTGGTTTTTGGCATATCAAATATGACACGGGTAGCTTGCCAGGCTCTGCCGTGTGCGTGGTATATTCTCCATAGTAGGCTCTCATCCCATGCATTTACTGATGTACTGCAACAGGAAGAGATCAGCTTTTCTGTTTGGTGGAGCTCTGATGAACTGTGGAGTCTGGATGTTGAAAGTGGCAGCCCTCATGGTGTGGGGGGTTCCTCTGTCTTCTTGTAAGGCTCTGCTGGGATGGCAGGCCAGGACTAGAACTTGCCTTCCCTCCTGGATGCCTAATGATCAGTTGAGCACAGGGAGAGCTGGTAGAAGCCCTGCCCCATGCATCTGAGTCTCTGGATCAGATAGACCTGGGTTTGAAATAGGCTTTGCTGTGGGGTGGGACTCTGATGAGCAGGGCTAGAGATCAGCTTTTCTGTTGAGATCAGCTTTTCTGTCGACCATACAGTTTCAAAAGTTTTTTTCTCATTTTACTTATCTTTTTAATTAAGCATCGCTGTTGCTCATGTGGCAACTTGTCTTCCCATTTTTCATTGATTTGCATGAGCAGGAACCAGTAATACCTCCATTTGTGCCTGCCGCATGCTAGTATAGCTAAAAGGCCTCTATTCGCTCCAGGAACATGAAGAGCCTTAAACCATTCGTTCAGGTCATGGGAATGCAGTTATTATTGTTACTGTTTTTGACATATCAAATATGACATGGGTAGCTTGTCAGGCTCTGCCATGCAGGTGCTCTCTGTTCTTGCATTTACTGATGTGCAAAAACATATTAATTGGTTATAAATCCAAACCACCTATATAGAATTCTGAAACTCTAGATTACTTCATATGATGTCTGCTCTGCTAAAGGATGATTTTGTTATGTTGTAGCTGAAATTGTGTCGTAACCAGAGCACTGTTTCCAAAGGTCCAACAAAACTAAGATCAAGAGTATTCTGTCATCTCCCTTCTGTGTATATTTTGAGTCATATGAAGTTTTTCCAAATTAGTTCCTTTTTTGTGTTTGAAAATATTGAATTATCCAAATTAGGTAAAGGGATGGTGGGAAAGCCAGATTTGTAGTAGAGGTTTTTTTATCATATAGGTGCATAATTTCAGATAGTTTAGCTTTTTACAAAAGGTCCACACTTTTTGGAGTGCTTGTGGATCTTCTTGTTACTGTCCTTCCCAGGCATCATAGTGTTTGTACATTCCTGACTGGCACAGTTGGAAATCACCTGTGCTGTATAGATCGGACAGCAGAGATGACAGGCTCCTGTTGGCCCCATGTGACCAAGGGACTGAAATTATGACCGGGCTTTTTAAGATAGATGTTTTAGTCACTAAGGTGTCTCCCACCCCAACTAAATTACAACTGTTCTATTGAATCCTATGAGCTGTTAGACAAGTCATTTAAGATATAGATTTGCTTCTTTGCAAAATGGCAATCCAAATTTTATTCACTCGTGATTAAAGAAGAATGAATTAAATAATTCATTTGAGATAGTTTCTAAGATATATATTATCACTGATAATGTGTGGTATGTTTAATTATGTGTCATAAAATGTCAGTGGCTTCTGGAATTAAGTACAAGAGCATTTCCATTTCTATATGAGATATTTTGTTTTGCTTGTTATTTTCGTTCAGTTTTTTCTGCTAATAATAATAATAATTAACATATATTAGGCAATTACTCTGTGCCAAGGATAGATTGAACCTCTATTGCTGCAAACAAAACTTATATCAAGCATTCAATAAAGGCATCATTATTTTCTAGCTACTTATTGATACTTAAAGAATCTTATAAACTAATCCAACTTCACACAAGAGTGAGGAAGTTTATTTCTTGACTATATGATTCCAGAGTAAATATGTAGAATTGTTTCTTAAATTAATTTATTATATCTTAATTACAGGAGCTTGGTTTATCTTCCATATTCCATTCTTGACTCTGTGCTCAACAACGGCCCCTGGTGTTGTTTGTAGGGGCTATGCAATGTTTAAGGTTTGAATCAGCGTTGACAAATTCCACACAAACACCTTTAACACATACTAGCCCTTAGTATGTGGAATTATTTTTAAAAATAGTTTTTTTTAAAAAATCAGGAATTCTCTAGACTGTCCTGCTACTAGAAATTACATTCAACTCTATGTTAACTACTTTACTAAAATACACTTTAAAAAAATATCTGGGGCTAGAGCAATAGTACAGCAGGCACCCCATATGGTCATCCAAACCTACCAAGAGTGATCCCTAAGCTCAGAGCAAGGAGTAGAGCCTGAGTACTTCTGGGTATGGCCCTTAAAACAAATGAAACCAACAAATATATATCATTATTCAAAGACATAGATAGTATCAATTATAAATAGGTGAATAAATATGGGTTGGTAGTTTTCAGGATTATTGTATCTAGAATCAGATGCATGTGTTCAACACTAACCTAAACCATTATGATGACTCTGAAAAAAATTCATCTGCTTTTGTTCTTTGTCTTAAGAGAATAAAATAATAAGTGTCATAGTTTGGTATGAATGTAAATTTTGTATTTGATACCTACTATAAATATAGGCAATGTCTTACATGATACATAGATAACTTTCTACCAACATTAGATATTACTATTATTATTCTATAGCACATTGACAATAATTTCAGATGTTATTTTTATATTTCATAACCAAAACCTTTCTGACATTCTGCTTTCTAGATATTGAGTTAGTTAGTTCATATTTTAGCCTAATGATTCATTAATGAACCTGTTTTTCATGGTTCTGTCAGGCGCCCCTTCCTCTTGCCCAACACAACTTCAAATTCTCTCTCAGTACTCACAATCACTCTAGTATCTTTTTGGAGTATGTTTATAATTTATCACAATTCTCCTTAGGTAATGAATTGGACCTATGGTCCCCCAAATTTCTGCACATCTTACTAGAAAGTGCCATGAAGGCAGAAGGCGTCATTTTCTATTGGTTTACCTTACACATTAAATGGCTTGATAAAAACCTATTGAAGAATTGCTTCTCCGCCTTTTGGCTAGGATCAAGTGGTCCCCGAGCACCGCCAGGGAGTAATTCCTGATTGCTGAGCCAGGAGAAACCCCTGAGTATTGCCGGGTGTGAACCAAAAAAGAAAAAAAATAACCTATTGAAGAAATAAACAACTCTACCTTTCTTTGTTTTATCTGTTCTCTATGAAACTCCACTTCCTTTGTCTGTTTCTTATGAATTGTTCTGCTTTTATCATGAATTTTCAAACTTTCTGGCCAACCTTAATTGACTGAAAGTATTGATGGGATTTTCCCAGAGTTATATCTGTGCAAGTGACAACTAAATTACCAGTTTCTTCCTCCTTAAATATTAGATTTCTGAAATACAAGTAGATTAACTCAGCCAACAAAACAAGAAATAGAAATCTTCATGTTTTGCACACTGCTTTTAAACTGCACTTTAAATGTATTGCTTGAAATTTGCATAATCATTCACGAATCTTCCTTCATTTGAATAGTACAGTAATGACAACTTAAGATATATTGTTTGCTGTTTATTTAGAATAGAATTTGAGTATGAAAGAGGATTTATATGATTGCACCTGTTTCCATATTTGCTCTGGACTCAGTTAGTAATATGATCATATAGGCTGTTGCTATTTTGAAACTGTGACTTGAAATATGCTGTGGTAACTTGTGTAATTTTTTTTCTTTTTTAATTGAATCACCGTGAATTAAAAAACCACAAAGATATTTATGATTGAGTTTCAGGTGTATATTGGTCCAACACAGCCCCTTCACCAATGACCACTACCCTTGGTCAATGTCCCCATTTTCCCTCCAGCACCCCAGCCTGCTTCTGTGCCAGGCAATTTCCCCCTCCCCCAAACTTATGCAATATTAAGGAACAGTGGTTTCTTTTTTTTTCTCCCTGTCCTTTTAAGTTATCTAAGCTGGATTTTTAAAACTTGAAAAAGCAAGCATACACCACATGAGATTTATCAGTGCTTGTGCTCTATACAGCCCAATGCATCAAGACTTAAAAAAGGCTGTTGGAAACCAGGTGGGTCGGGTGCCAATTTTAATGAAAAGTGAACTCTAATCCTGGGGGAAATATTCTTCTGATTATATGCTGTAAACATATGGACTCTGAAGCTGTGTTTTTATTATGCTGCAACATAAAAAACTATTTATTAAGTTTTATCTTGAAATTGGTATTTTTTCTATTTATAATTTTATTCTACATTTTGGTGAAATCCCAGATAGAGGAACTATGTTAGTCTGTATTGAAGTTATAAACTCATATGTAAACAGTACCAGCTCTATTCCTTAACAAAATGTTAAAAATAAGTATGTGTGTATGTGTGTATGTGTGTATACATATATATATGGAGATATGGAGATATATAGGATATATGGAGATATATAAGAAATTGATGATCAAGGGATGACACGTGATACAAGATATACATGGTATATATATACAATGATAATATACATGTGATAATAAAACATGGATATATAATACAGATAATATATAAGTGTATATATATATACTATATTTTATATATATTGTTATTATATACTTTATATCCTTGTATATGTTTACTTGTAGCACGTGTCATCCCAGTGATCATCATTTGCTCGAGCGGGCACCAATCATATATCCTGTCACATGCTAGTAGAGCCCAAGGGCATCTGCTTGCTCCAGGAACATAAAGAACCTCAAACCATTCCATCAGATAATGGGAATGAGGTCTAGAACTTCTGTGAAGATTTAATAATATTGGACTTGGAAATAATTGTATGTCCTAGCATATAATAAATAATTGATGTATATTAATCAGCAATGTTTTTCTCAGTATTCTGTTAGTCATGCATAGTAACTCTGTCATTCCCTGGGCACTGGCTGGCTGTTTTTTTTTTCTCACATGAATTCTGAGGTAAAACGTTGTTTATTTCTCTCCTTGCCTTACACAGTTAAATCAAAGTTGAATGTGTTGGGTTTACCTGCTTCTGCATTATAGCAGATCAAGTTACCTTCTAGAAATGGCAGTTGAGGACATTTTTTTTCTTCTGTCTGACAATGTATCAGGCATTGAAGAAATAAATTACTAATGACATAGTGACAATTTATTAGTTGGATTTTAAATTCAAAATTTATCTCAAAATCTGGCTATTTTAAAGTCATGTTAAAACCCAAATTCTAAAGAAACAGAGAAAAAAATAGTTCTGTACAAAAGTATTCTTAGAGTTCTTTTGCCACATAAAGTGGTCTCAAGTTAATTATCAAATCTAATATAGTCATAGTTGAAAAAAACAGCCAACCCCATTAGAAAATGGGGAGAAGAGATGAACAGAAACTTTGACAAGGAAGAAATCTGAATGGCCAAAAAGGCATATGAAAAAATGCTGATCATCACTAATCATCAGAGAGATGCAAATCAAAACAACAATGAGATATCACCTCACACCACAGAGATTGGCCCATATTCAAAAGGGTAAAAGCAACAAGTGCTGGCGTGGATGCGGGGAAAAGGGACTCTCATACATTTTTTGGTGGGAATGTCAACCTTTCTGGAAAACAATATGGACATTCCCCAAAGACTAGAAATTGAACTCCCCTTTGACTCAGCCATACCACTACTGGGAATATACCCTGGGAAGCCAAAAACCCCACAGCGGAAACACAATCTGCACTTTTATTTTCATAGCAGCACTATTCACAATAGCCAGAACCTAGAAGCAACCAGTATGCCCGAGAACTGATGACTGGATAAAGAAACTGTGGAACATCTACACAATGGAATACTATGCAGCTGTCAGGAAAAATGAAGTTATGAAATTTTCCTATAAATGGATGGACATGGAGAGAATCATGTTGAGTGAAATTAGTCAGAAGGAAAGAGAGAGACATAGAATGACTGCATTTATTTGCATGACATAAATATACCAGGTTGTCGGGGAGCTCCACCGGGGTCCCGACAGTGCCGGAAGCGAAGTTCCCTTCTACTTCCGAAGCCGGCGAGGAATGGATGAAAAACTTCGGGAATCCGATGCAGTTTTAAAAGGCTTTACTTATCACAAGTTCAGGCATACAAATCAGCAAAAGGAAAAGCCCAGTGCTTAGGATTCCAGGCTAGAACCCCAGCCACGTGTAGGCCAAGATGGCAGCCACCACGTGTAAAGGCCCTGTAAAAAGGAGAAGAAGACAAGACTCCCAAGAAGGGTGAGCGCTCACAAAGAGAGAGAGCCCAAAAAAGAAGTCCAAGAGAGAGGAAACAGGCTAGTTTATACCCCTGAACTCAGACCTACCTCCCACTGTTATGGAAAGCAGGGAGGGTCAAATGCCCATAAGTAATCCCTCTCTGCACCTCACCTAGGCCCTTTAGTATGCTAATGTTTTGAGCCAAGATTTGCCTGGAAATGCCTTTATAGGGTAGAGAAGGGGGTTTCTGAGATGGCATGTCTCTGTACCAAAGACCAACACCAATGCCAGTTAAATATTTCTCCAAGCCTTCACAAGTCTCCTCTACTTCATTGTAGTTTTGTATTTTAGTTGCCTTTGAGTATATCAGGGAGCCATGCTTGTTTGCTTGGAAGCAAACAGCATTTCTCTCTGGTCTAATTACTTAGGGGTCCTACGTGGCCAGGCTAATATGCTGGTAAGATCTAGCTAGTCCCACGATGATTGTGGTAGCTTGGGAGAATATTTATACCAGCTAGTACAGCATACATGGTCAGATAAACTGCCACATTTAGACTACCCCCCCTTATCTACGAAGTGATTTGTAGGCGGCAATTCAGAGCAGATGCAGCGGCCCTTAGAGGAGTCCTGCAACACCAGGTGATCTTACCAAAAGTGGAAATTGCCACAAGCGAGTGGGAGTCAGAGGTTAGGTAAGATAGAGAAGGGAACATGTGTGAATAAATGTCTAAAGGTCTGATACCAACATAGAACTGAGCATTAAATACAGACAAAAAATGCAAATGATGACTTCTAAGTGTCCGTGGTGCAACCCACAATGTGTGGGAGAAGGGAGAGAGAGAGAGGGAGAGAGGGGAGATAAAGAACCTGCCATTTAGGCAGGACGTGGGAGGGGGAGGGAATTGGGGACATGGGTGGTGGATGATGGGCACTGGTGGAGGGCAGGGTGCTGGAACACTGTGTGACCGAAACCTCCAAGCATGAACAACGTTGTAATTGTATATCTCACGGTGGTATAATAAAATGTTAAAAAAAAAGTTAAAAGACTATAGAAAATGTCATTATATAATATTAATTGAAAATGACTAAAACTAATGAAAGGACTAAAATTTCTAATCAACCATTATAAAACAATCAATATAGAATTAAAAATACACCTAAAATGAAGTAAATTACAGTAATAATTTTAATGTTTCATTTGAAACCAACTAAAGTATTATTAACAATTGGTAAAATACATATTTTTAATTAATTGAAAATATTCCAAGTGTAATTCAAATATTTTAAGTGCTAAAGGTATTCAATGAATAAATACTGATCATCTTCAAAAACTGAAAGAAAAGAAAAACTTCAAAAGTAATTTGGACACAAAACATTTATTAATAAAAACTTCAAAAGTAATTAGGAACACAAAACATTGATTAGGTGTAGTGTGTATTTAAATGTGTGTATACACATATTTGTTTTCTTGAATAGTGGTGATTTATATAAGTGATTTCCTTATCTTTGAGTTGAATTTTAAAATGAAATTCAAGAAGAAAAAGTATTTAGAAATTTTAAAATAGATGTAATAATTTTATATATCCTTGGATTTTTTAAATGTATTTCATTTAAAGCATCCTGACTCAATCAAGTGCCCTTAAATTAGGCACATTTCTTATTTTTATCATTTTTAAAATGAAGATTATCAGGAAGAAGAAAGGGAGACTCTTTCTTAATTTAAGAATCGAGGTAGTATTCCTATCAGTTTCCCATTACTTCACTTGCTCCTAAACGGGCCTGTCTAAAGGAGTCACTCTATGGAAGGAAGTTAATGAGGCAGCCCTAAGAGATAATGCAAAGCTGGAATGAGAATTACATTGGTAAGGCTGGGGTGTGACCTGATGGCAAAAGACCTTGAAGGCGACTAAAGACAAAGTGCATCGAAACAAGGTATCAACATGTCAAATCTATATGTACATGTAATTGCAGTTCTGAGGATAACGGAAGCAGAGGAAGAAATCAGATAGTGGGTAGAAAGCTGAGAGTCAGAAATCAGGGAGAAAGCCGAAGTAGGAGGTATATTTGGAACTCAGAGTAGGTGTGAGCAGCTGCAGTTAGGTGTTTGGGGGTTTTGATGGGTAAGGGCAGTAAGGGCTTAGGGCATCTATTTAATAATTATAAAATAGCAAAATGGGAGAGGATAAATGCATTCAGAATCTTCTATAGTCCTATTAAATAGTGTACACACACACACACACACACATATATATAGCTATACATATAGTATATATCCGTTTAATGATAAGGCTTTGTATAATTAGCACAAAGTCTGAGTGTTGGGGACTCCGCCGGGGTCCCCAACAGTGCTGGGAAGCGAGTTCCCTTTTACCTTCAAGCCTGCGGGAATGGATGAAGACTCAGGAATCCGATGCAGTTTTAAAAAGGCTTTACTTATCACAGATTCAGGCATACAATTCAGCAATAGAAAAAACCCTGTGCATAGGATTCCTGGCTAAAACCCCAGCCATGTGTAGGACAAGATGGCGCCACCATGTGTAAAGGCCCTGTAAAAAAAAAGACAAAGACAAGACTCCAAAGAAGGGTGCAAGCTCACAAAGAGAGAGCCCAGAGAGGGAGGGGGGGTGGGAAGGCTGGTTTTATACCCCTGCAACTCAGACCTCCCACTATTATGGGAAGCAGGAAGGGTCAAATGCCCTTAGGTAATTTCTCCCAGCACCTCACCTAGGCCCTATTATATGCTAATGTTTTGAGTCAAGATATGCCTGGAAATGCTTTTATAGGGTAGAGAAGGGGTTTTTTGAGATGGCAAGTCTCTGTACCAAAGACGAACACTAATACCAGTTAAATATTTCTCCAAGCCTTCACAAGTCTCGTCTACTTCACGGTAGTTTTGTATTTTAGTTGTCTTTGAGTTATCAGGGAGCCATGCTTGCTTGCTTGGAGGTAAACAGCATTTCTCTCTGGTCTAATTACTTAGAGATCCAACGTGGCAAGGCAAATATGCTGGTAAGATCTAGCTAGTCCCATGATGATTGTGGTAGCATGAGAGAATATTTGTACCAGCCAGTACAGAATACATGGTCAGATAATCTTCTACAATCTTCTATATTTAGACTACCCCTTATCTATGAAGTGACCTGCAGGAGTCAATCCAGGGCAGATGCAGAGGCTCTTAGAGTAGTCCTGCAACATCTGAGGATAATTTAGCAAAATAGATAAATAAAAAATAATAAAAACTCACCAAACTAGAAAAGAAATATAATAAATAGAAGCATAAAACCCTGCTTTTTTCTTATTTATTTATTTATTTTTTTTTGCTTTTTGGGTCACACCCGGCAATGCTCAGGGGTTACTCCTGGCTCTGCACTCAGGAATTACTCCTGGCGGTGCTTGGGGGCCATATGGGATGCCGGGATCGAACATGGGCCGGCCGCGTGCAAGGCAAACACCCTACCCCGCTGGGCTATCACTCCGGCCCACCCTGCTCTTTTTTCAATGTATATAATTCCTGGAAAAGTTTGAAGATAAAGGAAATGTGAAACATGTTGATTCATGCCCAGGATAAAATAAAACTGATGTCTTAATACCTTACAATCTATGTGAGATGATTTGCTATAAAATGATTTTTCACTTTATTAAAAAGAAATAGACTACTTCATCTAAATTTTCAGATTTAATTTATCACACATTTATCACACAGAAATGGACTTTTAAGATTACTTCTTAACATCAGTAAAGACCATTTCTGTGAAGGAAGCTTTGAGGAGCCTGAGTCAGAAATAAAACACTATATCTTTCCTCTGGTGTAGCACTTCACATAAGCATGCTTGACAGAGCCTTGAACTCACTTTATGCATGTACTTCAAATGTTATCAGGTGTATCATGCACATATACATGCTAAGGGTAAGCCGTGTTGTGCCCCCAAAAATTTCAATTAGGTTATAGCAAAAAAGACTTGGGGAAGGGAGAATTATAGTCAAGTAAAAACAGGACAAGAAAAAGGAGAAAATGAGCATATGCAAAAAGAACTCTTTACAGAGAATATTGGATTTCTTTCTAGTATACAAGTCAGTGAAAATTTAATTAAACTTGAGAAAGGAGTAAAAAAAATATTCAAGTTCTACTAGTGGCTCCAGACAAAATCTTGTTTAAGCCTTGTAATTCAATTTTCTGATCTACTTAAAGTTTACAAATGTTCTTGGAATCAGAGATTAAATCACATAAAATCATCAGCTATTAAGCTGTTCTTTTCAGGCTAAGAGTTTTGAAATTTTATATGTAATACAAAAACCAAATAGAAAACATAAATTTTCATCTGCTCTAGTATTCCACTTCTAGCTAAATACCCAGACCATCTTTCTATTCCTATCTGAAGTTCATTAACTAAGGACATGTTCTCATTTTCTAGAAAAAAAAATCATTTTTACCAACTGTGACAAAACTGGAATTTTTCTGCTGTTTCCATTTTGTTATTTATTTCCAAATATTCATAGGAGGAAAAAAGACCAAAAAAAAATAGTGGTAGATAAAGGAATGTATTGACTCTAGGATTTATTATCTTAAATAACAGAGGTTTATTTCCTAGATAGCTTGAGTATGATGTGATTTATCATATTCAGTACCATGAGGAGGACAGAGATTTTACTAAATTCAGGGAGATATGGCAAAAAACAATAACCACAGTAACCACTGTAATCTCTAATAGTGTCAGAAAGAAATGCTGAGGAAGAAATGCAGTTGTCAGATTGGTCCCTTAAGGAGACAAGTTGAAGATTTTTGATATTGCATCTGTTTCACATCAAAAGGCTGCAACACTGACCTTCATCCGTGATTTCAGATGCTGTCCAAAGCTCAAATATACGATTGACTCTGAGGAAATAATGGGACAGTTTTTATCCTAGTCTACAAAAAGACATCATGATTACTCCAATTAGCATAAAACTAATAAAATTTAGAGAGAATTGTTATAATGAAGGTGGAAATAGAAGTCTGTACATATCTCACATAGAAGTAAAAAAACAAAAAAAATGACCTAGGACTGATGTGCTGCTTTTACTATCTCTATCAAGGATCTTTATTAATTATTGCTAAATCATCCCCTTAACTGCTAATCTGAAAGGACTTTCTTCAGCACCAATAAAAGAGAAAAAGAACTGAAAGGTAAAAAGAAAAACGATTGCTACTCCTTTCCAAGGCTGAGCCCAGAGTTTGATTATGCTGATTTAGGACCCTTTATGCCTGGAGCACTTGAACAGTCATATACCAGGGAGTCTATGTATTGTCTTGATAACTATGTAGCTATAGGCCTTACTAAAGTGGTTATTATAGAAGAATAGATGGATATCTGAGAGGGAATTATCAGTCTACCATTCGTATCTCCCTTAGAAATCCAGTCTTGGCACGGAGTGATAATATGGTAGGTAGTATCTTGTTTAGCACATGGCTGAGTCAGATTTGATCCCCAGCATCCTTTATAGACCTCAAGCCTGTCGTAAGTGATTCCTGAGTTCAGAGCCAGGAGTTAGACTGGAAACTTTTGGATATGTCCCCAAATTAAAAGAAAAGAAAAGAAAATCAACCCTGTTCTTCAAACACATCAAACCAACAAACTTAGGCCCCAAACACAAAGATACAACCTATTCTGGAAATATAAAGACACAATATGAGTCAATCCTTTCAAGATATGATGGACAGAACTGCAGGTGTCCCAGGAGTTGACTTCGGACAGGAAGACAGTTTGGAATTTTTTCTTCTGAAGAAAGAGCGAACATTTCAAGGAAAGCAACGATCGATGTGGTTTGTCATGCTCAAGGTAGTAAAATGTAAAAGATGTCCCTACACCAATAAAATGGTGAAATAAGGAAAGCAAAAATGCATTAAAAACTCCCTCTGGAAGGAAATATAAGAAATTTATAGCATTCACTGAACTGTGACAACCATCAAATTCCACTGGGCTAAAGTGGTTAAAAAAAAACACATTTCTTGTTTAACCCTTAAAGTAGCTCATTATAAGATTCTTTAGATCCTGCTACTGGATTACAGTAGTTACATCCTTCAGTTCTTTCCTTGTTCTTAGGCTTCAAAATGAAAACCTTCATTAGCAAGTGAATAGTTTAAAACTAGATAGTTTGCACTGAGGGCCCATATCTGGGGACTGCCAGTTTTGCTGTAGGGTTAGAAAAATGGCAAGCTATTACTGCTGGTAGAATGTGAGGTTTGGGTTTCAAAAATTCTAGTTCCAGGTTTAGGTAGAGCAATTTCACATACAACTCATCAGTCATGTAAAATGACAGTTTGATCTATTCATGAAATCCACATTACAAAAATGTAAACATAGGATTTAGTTTGTGATACTGGGGAAAGATATGAATTCCTAAGACGATATTCATCAGACTGAGAGTCAGGACAGGGCTCACATCCAGAGTCTCTCATAGTCTATTTTGCAGGGAGCAGAAGACCCTTCCTCTAAGCAACAGTAGCCGTAAGCTTTCATAGACCTTTAGATTACTTCAGAAAACAAGGGTACTAAGTTCAGAAAGTGTCTCAAATTGCTTTTAATCCAGCTTCCTATATATAGACATTTCAGAGGTGTTATCAGAACCATCTTTTTAATTTTAATTTATAAATGGGCCTCTACGCATACTAGGTTTTATCTGTCTTACATTCACATATCTATTAATCAGTGGTTTTGTAAGCAAGTGATCGTATTTTAGTTGTCATTATGCAGTTTAAGGCTTATTCCAGTTTCTGTGATCAGGGATTACTCCTGGTGATGCTAAGGGGACTTTATGGAATGACAGTGAATGAGGCCAGGTTGGTCTTCTGCAAGAATAGTGACCGACCAGCTGTACTGTTTTTCCAGTCCCAGTGGTTTTATTTTAATCGATAACATTGGTTTTTCTAGGTGTATGTGTGTGTTATGTATGTGTGTGTGTGTGTGTGTATGTGTGTGTGTGGTGAGAGAGAGAGAGAGAGAGAGAGAGAATGCACTCAAGAGAGAAATTGGGCTTCTCCAGTGTGGAGAGAGACTCCCAGTACACATCCCAGAATTAGATATAAATGGACAAAAGTCCACCTCTCACGTGGGATGTGGTGACCATATGTGCCCAGGCATCACATGTGCTCTGCAACAACACATGAGCACAAGTGGCTCATGGACTCCGGGCTGCATGCACTCACCTTCCTTCCTCAGTTTGGCTTTTTTTAGGGTTTCTTCCCAAAGCTGCCTCACATGAACCTTCACCCACTATTTCCTTAAAGATTTAAGAATGAAATTTCCAGTGAGTAATATGACAGGCAGGTAGATAGGGAAGGACACCCCCCCCCACCGAACAATGAATTTTAGGGAAGTAATAAAACCAACTCGCTCCAAAGTAGCAAAAACCCACCTTATGGATATAGGAACTAAGCCTTGATATGACTTTTATCTGGCTCCAGCATAGATCCAGAGAAGGCTGAACCACTACCTCCACAAAACAAACTTCAGAAACTCCAAAAGCTAAGAAAGGAATATCAATGAAGACCACCAACTACTCCCAACTTTACTTTCTGGCAAGCGCTCTAGCAATTATATTTACCTCCCTTCTTCTGCCATAAAACTACCGCTGTTTATTAGTTTCTCTATATTGGCTTTTGAAAAGTTCTACCAGTGATGTGCAAATGTAAGCTAGTTATGTAACTGCGAAGATGTGTCCTTTGCTGTAGATGAGACTGTGCTTTAAGTCTTTTCCAAGCAGCAACTACTAAAAGTTTTCTGCTAAACAATAAAAGCAAGCACCAAGGTAGCAGTTAGCCCAAAGATAGGAATCAAATTAAAAAGTGGACATCTGAAATGATTAAAAGTGAAATAAGCACAGCCGGTACATTAAGTATTGCCACTACACTTTGATGAGATTTTTGCTTATACCTTTGCAGATAGAATTAGATCAAGACCAACTAAATCATTTCTAAGCAATTGTATGTCCAGAGAAATGTATACCTATATGTACTAAAATTATTCTGATAAAGATATTATGTGTATTGACATTATAATGAGTGTGACAGATAAGTTCATGGCATGACTGAGACAGAAAAAGGGGACAGAGGAGGAGTGACTCCAAGGTAACCTAGTTAATAAACAGATGGGCAACAGGAAATACCAAGTCAAAAACAGGACCTTCCAGTCAATTTCTTTGATCTGGTACTGGGACCCCAGCACACCACAGTGCCATAGTGTCCTAGTCTGTGCATAGAAGGCTATGGTCAGACAGCTAAAGAAAGCTGAAGGGACAGGGAGTACTGGGTCATAGGCTTCAAGAGGCTGTTTGTGCATCCCCAGACCACCAGCAAGACCAGTGGTGGACTTCAATAGAGATAACCAGCAAGAAATCACCATCGGGACTGGAATGATAGCATAGCGGGTAGGGTGTTTGCTTTGTACATAGCCAACCCGGGTTCGATCCCCGGCATCCCATATGGTCCTGCGAGCTCCACCAGGAGTAATTACTGAGTGAAGAACCAGGAGTAACCTCTGAGCATTGTCGGGTGTGACCCCCCAAAAATAAATAAAAATTTAAAAAAATTAGAAACCACCATGGACTTGTGGGAAGATATAAAGAAGGAAACAACATGAGGCTAGAGTAGAGAGCATTGGGGGATGCAAAACTATCTCATAAATCTATTTGAAAAACAACTGTAATCTCATAAGCATTGGAGCTTTGCAGGTAAGTCTGACTTAGAGCACTCAAGAATCCTCAAGCTCAAGAATAAATCCATGCTTGCTCTTCAAATCTGTGATCTCCCTTGGATATGTATCACACCTGCTTGTCTCTCTTTGCTTGATTCTTTCTTTTTTTGGGTCACACCTGGCAGTGCTCAAGAGTCACTCCAGGATCTGCACTCAAAATTACCCTGGCAGTGGTTGATGGTCCAAATGGGATGTGAGGGATTGAACCCTGGTCAGCCATGTGCAAGGCAGATGCCCTCCCTGCTGTAGTATTGCTTCAGCCCTGCTTTCTTATTTTCACTCTGGAAAAGCAGGTGTTCTCTCGAACACATAGTTCTCACTTTCTCTACCCTTACATCTTTCTAAATAATCCATAAAACTATCTTGTTTAACCAGAAAAAATACTTTTCAGTAATAGCAAGAATCTACATGTTTCAACCATTTCTACTGTAGTTACCATCTTTAGTTACAGATTGATTTCCAAGGAAGCTAAGCAAGTATTATGAAAATTTTGTCTGTATAACAAAATTCTGCCAGTCAAAATAATCTTTACTGGTGAATTTTGCAATAAGAGAGTCATGCGATTTAGAGTATAGGTTGCTAGTTTGCTTTTATTCCAGTATGGCTTTTTCTAGGTATAATCTATGTATAATTTTTTATAAAATTTTAGAAGCAAGGGAAATTAATACATAGATTTATCATTCTCAATAACTGTCCAGTCATAAAAACAAATGCAAAGAAAGAAAAAAGTAAATGATAGAACCAAGAGATAAGTATCCAACAAAGAAGTCTTTTAAAGTACTCTAATAATTATAAACTGAAATGATCTTTTGGAAACTAAAATGTCTTTCTGTTCTGTTAGGACCACAATGAAGTTGGAGCTAAGCAAAGCTTTGTTTTTAATCTTTTTCTAAGTGAATTTGCAAGACTGCCTAGTAGTTCTTTATTTTAATTCCCAAATGCATATAAAACATACTCAACAATGAGGAAAATTCCCTTATTGTTTGGTGACCCAAAGATTCATAGGATATTTTGTCAAATTGAACTGAGTAAAATACACTGGAAATTACTATCACTATCACTATCTTCCCGTTCATCAGTTCATCATCTATTTGCTAGAGCGGGCACCAGTAAAATCTCCATATGCCCTGTCTCATGCTAGTAGAACCCAAAGGCATCCGCTTGCTCCAGGAACAAAAGAGCTTCAAACCATTATATTAGGTTATGGGAATGACCTAATATAAATGTTACTGGTATTTGGCATATCAAATACGACACGAGCAGCTTGCCAGGCTTGTCGTGTGGGTGGCATATTCTTGTAGACACCTCAAAATAAAGCATTTATTGATGAACCGTGTGGCTGCTAGCGAGCCGGGCTGTGATAGCCTGGTCTGCTGGCGAGCCGGGCTGTGATAGCCTGGTCTGCTGGGTGGAGTTGTGACAAGAGGGAAGTCCGGATGTGAAAAATGGCGGGACCCATGGAGTCAGTGTGGGGGGGGTCGTCTGGCTTGTTGTGAGGCTCTGCTGGGGTGGCAGGCCAGGGCTAGAACCCGCCATGCCTCCTGGGCACCTCATGAGCGGCTGGGCAAAGGGAGAGCAAGTAGCAGCTCTGCCCCATATCTGAGAGTCTCTGGTTCAGCATACTTGGGCCAGATTGAAAAAAAAAAAACTGCTTCAGGGTGGGTGTTGATGATCTGGGCTGTGATAGTCTGGTCTGCTGGGTGGAGTTGTGCCAATAGGTGAGTCCGGATGTGGAAAATGGCGGTCCCCATGGAGTCCGGGGTGGGGGGGGTGTCATCTGGCTTGTTGTGAGGCTCTGCTGGGGTGGCAGGCCAGGGCTGGAAATAATCTATCTTAATTAAACAATACTGGGGGCCGGAGCAATAGCACAACAGGTAGGGAGTTTGCTTTGCATGTGGCTGACCCAGATTCGATCCCTGGCATTCCACATGGTCCCCCAAGCACCGCCAGGAGTAATTCCTGAGTACAGAGCCAGGAGTAACCATGAGCATTACTAGATGTGACCCAAAATGTAAAAAAAAAAAAAAAAAAACTGGGACCATATACTTTTATTTCCACATTTCAAAGTAATGTACAAAGATAGTGGCTGGGGATTGAGTCAAGTGGTAAAAGTGCATTCTCTGCTGTTAGATACCCTGCGTTTCAACCTATCACTGCACATCCCCTTCAATCCCATCATGCCACATACACAAACATAAATTATATCTTGATTGTTGGATGACAGACCTAGCTAGATTGGGAACTTTGCTGATTTATCCACTCATAGCTTAATCTATTTACATGTTCTTAAACAAGGGTTCATACTAATGAGATCTTCTGTGTAAACATTGGTGGAGGTTGTGGCCTATCTAAAAATCACCTTGACACTGAATGAGTAACTTCTGACTTATTATAAGATTTCTATGTTATCTAGATAGGGCACATCTCAACTTTATACCCACTTGTCCCAGCATGGGACATTTAGAATTTACCAGGAGACTACACCCTGGCTACATTGAGACTATCATTAAGATTATAGGAAGGATCATATTAGTATGCCCTCAAGCAAGTGAGTGTGACCCTTTCAGTATACAGAGAACAAGATACTCAGAATCATCCTGGTGCAGATTATAAATAAGAAGGACCTTGTGGGGACCATCTAGATTACATGAAACTCATGAAATTAAGATGTTTACTTTATACATCTTAAAGCAACCCATGGAGCTGACCTCCCATTAAGGGGCTCTGCCAACCCCTGGCCAAGTCCAACATTGCTCCCAGGGTTTTGCTCTCATGTGCGGGGGAGAGACCATGCTGGCTGGACTCAGAGTGGAGTTTTGGGCCCTGCCCTTTTCTCCACCTCCAGGCCAGTTGCCCCTGAAGAGAGAGACCCACCCACGCAGACTCACAGCTAATTTGCAACCCCAGAAGAGATCCAGATTCATCAACTTCAGACCCACAGCTGCGCTGCTCAGCCGGCCCCACGTGGAAGCAACCTATGGCCCAGCCCAACATTGCTCCAAGGGTTTGCTCTCATGGGCAGGGGAGAGACCATGCTGGCCGGACTTGGAATGGAGTTTTGGGCCCTGCCCTTTCCTCCGCCTCCATGCCAGTTGTCCCGGAAGAGAGAGACCCACCCACACCAGACCCACAGCTCCCTTGGCGCCCGGCAGCAATATTCTTAGAAAATGCTCATTTTAGGATAAGGTCCTTCCCAAGATCTTTCACATTTATACATAGTAAACAGTTCTAGACAGGTTCTAACTGATACCAGTAAGCCTAGCAAGAAGCCAGAGCAAACCACACATCATACAGTCAGTCATTCTCAACATCCAGACTCCATAGTTCCTCAGAGCTCCATCCAAGAGAAATTCTGATCTTTCCCCTTTAAGTTTCATCAGTAAATGCTCAAGTTGAGAGCCTTCTATTGAGACTATATCACCTACACGGCAGAGCCTGGCATGCTACCAGTGTTTTATTTACTTGTTATGCCAAAAACTAGTAACAATTATGGACCTCAGTTCCATGACCTGAAGAATGGTTTTGGGCTCTTCCTGTCCCTGTAGCAAGCAGATAACCTTGGGTTACACTTGCTTGTGACAGGAATAATGGAGATGTTACTAGTGCCCACTCAAGCAAATCAATGAACAATGAGAAAACAGTGACAGTGACAGTGACTTTATACCAGCCACCTCTCTTTCTCCAGTTTTATGTAAGAGATAATCTTATAATCTCAGAAGAAGGGATTAGTCATTGGCATAATCATTTGTTTAGACCTGTAGTAGGGTGTGGCACCACCCTTCTTCACTCTTCTATTATCTAGAAGCTGTTTAGAGTTCTTTGTTGACAAGACCCACCCTGAAGTTAGGATTACTTGACTGATTTGAGGTACTTTCTCCTCTTTGATGGGACTCTTCTCTGGTGGGATCCACTTTAGTGGGGCTCTCTCTCGTGGAATTCTCTTTGGTAGGAGACCTGGGCCCTTGTGTATGGTCTAAGTTCTGACCAGAGCTAGAGGTCTTCCATTATATTGAATGCAGTGGTAGAGCTTGTTGTTCTGTTAAAAGCCTTTTGGAGCTGTGCTGGACTCCTGAGTTTTCATCTGTTCCCTGGTGGCCTTGGAGGTAGAAGAGAACTTCTGTCCTGATACTGTTGGGGACCCCAGCAACTGCTCAACATGAAAATGTAATTATTATTGGTCAAACTCTTGAGGCAACCAAATTATGTTCCCACTCACAGTCTTTGAGTATTCCTCTTTTTCACCATGTCCCTTCTAGCACTGATTGCTTGCATTTATTTTGATGTATTATTCTCAAAAGCGTGACCAATTTGCTCATTGTCATTTTGATTTGCATCTGCCTGACATGTGATCAATTTTTTTCACATGCCCTTTGGATATCTGCATGTTGAAAGAGATGATAAATTTGACTTCCAGATTTTTCCCAAAAGGAATTTTTCTATGTAATTTTTTTGTGTCTGTATGTTGGTGTGTGTGGGGGGGCAGAGTGAGGGTGTTGGGGCTTTCTCTGGCACAATCTTCCTAACATCATCATCTGAAAGTGATCCATCAAACTAATCAATCAAAACTATATCTCTGAAAGTATTGTAATCAGAATTTTCAGACAGGTAATTCCTTAGACATCATCTATGAGGTAATTTATCTACTTAAGAGTACATTTATATTCTACAGCTAATACATTATAAATTGTTTATAAATTTACAAAGATAAAACATTGATAAAGATTCATATATAATTATACAGTTTAAGTTAACTCTATTATTTCTAATGAAACCATTTATTATTAATACCCACACTAAAGTATTTTAATTTTTCACTTTTTATTTGTAAATTTCCTGTTTCTTTATTATCACTGACAATTCAATCTTAATATAAATTTTAGAGTCTTCTTAGACTACATTTCCCAGTATTTTATTGAAAATAGAAACTATATATAGCCTTATATATCTTTTGTTTTCATAGTATATATTAGCTTTAATAACCTATAACATTTACCTCATTTTTATTATTAATATTTCATGTGATATGTTATTGCTTTTTTTCCTTTTTTGGTCTTTACTCCTCATTTGAGAAGGAGTTATATCTTTATTGTATATATTTTATTTTAAATTTTAGAGTGAATATATTAACCTTGATTATATATGTACAATCTGATTGAATTAGTAACACCATTTTAGGTCTTCAATTCAAGAAAAAGTCCATGAACCCAGCTTTCATCAAAATTAAAATCAATCAGAAAACAATTTACTATTGCACTTTGTGAAATTTTTTTGATCTGCTCACTTGTTCTTATTTTCTGTTTCCAGAATATTGGGGAAATTTCATGGATTGTCTAAAAATATTTAAATTTCTTAGTTTAAAAATATAGTTTCCAGAATCACTGTATCACTGTCTTCCCGTTCACCATCGATTTGCTCAAGCGGGCACCAGTAACATCTCCATATGTGCTGTCTCATGCAAGTAGAGTCCAAGGGCACCTGCTTGCTCCATGAACATAAAGAGCCTCAAACCATTCCATCAGGTCATGGGAATGAGGTCTATAATTGTTACTGGTAGTTGGCATAACAAATACGACATGGGTAGCTTGCCAGGCTATGCCGCGTGGGTAGTTTCCAGTATATGGCCTGATTTCAAACTTTTTGGATCCACTTTGAATTGACTATTTTTGTAAGGTGAACCTTCCTTCTCCTCCTCCTTCTCCCAATATCATCTGTTGAAATCACTTCTTCACTTCATGGAACCAGCTACTTTATCATAGATTATTTGTCCATAAAATATCTATTCTTTAGAGGGCTCTCTATTCTATTCGTTTGGTCTGATAGACTATCATTATTCCACTATAATGCTATTCTTTTTTTAAATATAGCTTTATAGTGTTGTGTTGTTAGATAATGAAATACCTCACAATATTTTATTTATAATGTTGGTTTTAGCTACTTGGATGCTTTTATGATTCATAAAATGTTTTCAGTCACCATTCTAAGCCCTTGAATAATGTCATCAGGATTTTGATGGGGTTGCGTTGAGTGTAATTTAGGTAGGATGACCATTTTGATAAAGTTGATGCTTCCAATCCAATAACATGGAATATTTTTCCATTTTCTAAGGTCATCTTCTCTTTCTTTAGTGACTTCTAGCTCTTCAGGTAAATTTTTTTTTCTTTTGTGAAGTTGGGTTAGAGGCCGAAGCAATAGTACGATGAATAAGGCCTTTGTCTTGCACCAGCTGACCCAGGTTGAATCACCAGATTCTGACATAATGCCCCAAGCCAGCCAGGAGTGTTCCCTGGTCTCAGAGCCAGAAAGAAGCCATAAGAACACCAAGTGTCGTCCCCCAAAACAAAAACAGAAAGTTCATTCTAAATACTTGTTACTGGACACTGTTTTGAATCTAATCATCTTTTTGATTTTTTCTCTTGTAGTACACTATTTTCATTTAGAAGCAAACAGAATTTTGTGAGTTTATGTTTCCACCTGCTACTTTGTTCTGCTAGTTTATAATTTCTAAAAAGGTTTTTAGTGGAATAATTACTTTCTTCTGTCTATATCATCTCAAACAGTGACAACTTGATTTCTTTTCCAAATTTGATCTCTTTGATTTATCAAATTTATCTTGCCCAAATGCTATAGCCAAAATTTCTAATACTGTCTTGAATAGTAACAGATAAAGTGCACATTGCTGGTTTGTGTCTAAATTATATGATTACATTGACAAAGAAAATGGAAACAGAAACAAATAGAACTCCACCACAAAGCAGGAATATGGCTATTTCTGTTAAGTATCATCATCATTGAATTACCATTTGTTTAGACACCTAGGGTTTGAATTGTAAATGAAAGATTGCTTATATTTTTCCTATATGCTTATGCTAGTACCAAGGCTTTTAGTCTTTTTTTTTAGATACAGGGAAGACATTTAAGACTATGCACATATGATATAGGAGTTAATTAACTCTAAATTAGTTTTTTCTGGTCATCTATCATATTTCCTAACTTAAAACCTCAGTTGCCCTTAGTGCTTCTAATTTCTTACACCACAAAAGGAAGGTCCCATTATGGCACTGGATGGAACCAGGGCAAACTGTGAGTAAACTACTCTGACCTTGTCCTGGGATGGATTAAATGTTCTGAACAATATTAGAAACTAAGAGCCAGGACATGGAACAAGCTCTGTCCAGACTCATAAACAATAGAACAAAAGTATGTAGGGATTAGTAATAAAACAACCTGGGGAGAAGAATGTAGTCTAGGCTCTATGGCGAGATATTCCAGGAATGGTCACAATAAAAAGTTTAATCCTAAGTGTAGATAAATATCTATCTCTCTTACTGTGTTTATACAAAATGACTAGAAATATTACTAAATGATTGCTTGCCAACCAAGTATAAGAGCAAACAATACTCCAGGGTCCCACCCTCGTCATGGGCAGGCCATATATCCCCAGAAAATCAAACTCTGGGGTAAAATCATCTGGTGGTTTGCCGTGGAAAGCGGAAGCTTTCTCTCATCTCATTGTTTCAGAATTAAGGGCTTTTACCTCTTGTAACTCCCTTCCCCAACATTTTGTAAACTATATATCTCCAGCAGATTTTGTGTTGGAGTGTAGAGTTAGGTGGGATGAGGGAGTGAGTGGAGGGAGATTAAAGCCTCAGATTTTCTAGACCCTGTGGTCTTGTTCCATTATCCACCAGTTGGGGGAAATGGTAGTTGGCCCAGAATGTGGCCAGGGAACCCATTAAACTTGATGACCCAGTTCAGCTCCAAAGGTCATCATATTTCCTCATTGTGTCATCAGTTTCATGGTGCTTATATAGTAATTAATCATGTTTATAGATAAAAACCTTCTACCATGTTCCTTAAACTGATAATAGTCTTATTTTATTTCTTCCAGTAAATCTTTGTCAATAAACAATTGGGTCTAAGTCTGTATGAACAATGTTATATACAGGCTTACTGCTTTCTATTGGCATATAAATTATAATATATCTGGTTATCAATATGTCTGAAGTTTCCAGTTATTTTCTTTCTTTTATCATTCCATAGAAAATCATAAAATTATATAGTAAGCATATATATGTATATATATATAAATCAAATTAATTTCAAATTAAATAGGGCTGTTCAGTTGGTATGGCCATAGATAAAAGTTGATTTTCATTTTGGTATCTTGTAGGGGAGCTTCTGGGGTTCCCAACAGTATCAGGACAGTAGCTCTACCTCTAAGGTCGCCAAAGAATGGATGAAAACTCACAAATTCAATGCAGCTCTAAAAGGCTTTCAATAGTACAACAAGCTCTACCACCGCAATCCAATATAATGGAAGACCTTTAGCTGTGGTCAGAACTTAGACCATACATGAGAGCCCAAGTCTCCTACCAAAGAGAGTCCCACCAAAGTGGATCCCACCAGAGAGAGAGGAGTACTACCAAAGAGGAGAAATTACCTTAAATCAGTCCCTTATGTACAAAAAAGTAATTCTAACTTCAGGGAGGTTCCTCTCAACCAAGGTCAGCTAAACAGCTTCTAGATAGTAGAAGAGTGTAGAAGTGCGGTGCCACAACCTACTACAGGTCTAAACAAATGATTATGCCAAGGACTAATCCCTTCTTCCAAGATTATGAGATTATCTCTTATGTAAAATACTGGAGTTGGGGCAATACATCTTACAGTTAAGTAATACATCTTAATTTCCTGAGTTTCATGTAATCTAGATGGTATTACAAGGTCCTTCTTACTTATTATCTCCACCAGGGTGATTCTGAGTATCTTGTTCTCTGTATATTGAAAGGATCATGCTTGCTTGCTTAAGGGCAAACTAGTATGATCCTTCCTATAATCTTAAAGATAGTTTCAGTGTAGCCAGGGGTGGTAGTCTCCTGATAAATTCTAAATGTCCCATGCTGGGTGCAGTGGATATAAAGAGAAGCTGTGCCCAATCTAGAAAACATAGAAGTCTTAGTAGATGTATAATAAGTCAGAAGTTAGTCAGAGTCAAGGTGACTTCTGTAACTGCCACACCTTCCATCAGTGTTTTGCAGAAGAGAGATCTCATTAGTATGAACTCTGGTTTAAGAACATGTAAATAGATTAAGCTGTGAGTGGCTAAAACTTCAAAGCACCCAGGCTAGCTAGGCCTGTCTTCCAACAGCAAAAACATTAGAATGCTTGACTTAGAAAAAAATGAGCGTAAACCTAGCAAGACCAATAAATAATTCTGGAATGAGAGAGCAGGAGTCTGCTTTGAAACACTGTCTACTTTGATGATATCTTGAAGCTTCTATAAGTGTCATAACTCATAGAAAAACATCTTTTTTGGGGTATGATTTTCAGGGTGCTCCAGCAACTTGGTTTGACATGTCCTATTGCATGAGTGTATATAAAAATAAGACTTTCCTACTTTTCAAACCAGATGAGATTTCCCAATCATTTTAACTGTAACTAGAACTGTCAGATGATTAGAAAGGGTAATTATTATAAACCTGGTGTGAAATTATGTTTATCTATAGCAAGAAATTTATATGAAGATATAGAACAGTCAACATTACTTTGGAACATAATAAAATATTCACTATTAGATCAATACTTAGGACCCAAGGATGAGTTTATAGCACTGTCATATTTTCCTTTACAAAGTCTAGTTTGAGATAGAGACAAAAGGAGATGATAGTATGCAGTAACCACTTAACTAAATGCAATTCTGTTAACCTATAAGTTATATTTCTCCTGTAAATTATTTATCTTTTTATTTTCAAATATATTTATTGAGATTCAATCAGGGTACCAATGCCTACAAAATGGCTACTCCCTATGTTAAATGACAAATTTAAAATTTATCTTAAATTATTTGTATATGAACAAGTTTCAGATTTAATTATTTGCAAATAAGTATATGCCTAGCTTAAATAATGTTCCATAAACTCTGATATTTGAAACAGAACATCTTCTAATATTTGTTGAATTTGGGGGCATCCAGCTACTTTCTAGATTATCTATTTATTAAATTGTGTCATTTGTCAAATATATTTATGATGGATAAGTACAAGTCTCATATTTTATTTATAATTTACCAAAGAAACATGTAGAAAATTTGTACAACTTCTTTGTTGTAAAAATTATCTCATCTTGGGGGCCAGAGCGATAGCCCAGCGGGTAGGGCGTTTGCTTTGCATGCGGCCAGCCTGTGCCGGCTGGGTTCGATTCCTGGCACCCCATATGGTCCCCTGAGCACCACCAGGAGTAATTCCTGAGTGCAGAGCCAGGAGTAACCCCTGAGTGTCACTGGGTGTGACCCAAAAAAGCAAAAAAAAAAATTATCTCATCTTAATCCTTATTATGTTGCTTCAAGTAATCATTTTAATTTGTCTATAATTTATTTTATTTAGTAAGATGATGCAGCTTTTATCACATATTGTTATGTTCTACCATGTATCAGTTAAGTTTATCTTCAGACTTTGCCTGCAAAGCATTTAGATTATGCTTTCACTTGCTATTCTTAGATCTTTCCTTTATGGTTATTTGTATATGGTCGATACAATAATAATTTTATTTTTGATTTATCATTGAGGTGCAAGATATCTACTAAAACTTTCATTATTACAATGATAAATTACCATTAAAGGAAAATTAAACTATTTTGATGTACCATAATGCCTTTGTAAGTGAGAGTAAGCCCACTGTGTAGTTGGAAATATAGAGAGAACTAGGTCCTTATACATAGATTTCATAATAAAGCAAAAAGTAGCCGAAATATATAAGAATATTTAGAATAAAATAGTATACCAGTTATTTATTTAATAGTAAATAATATTCTAATTGTAAATTATATATCCTAATAGTAAATAATATTTAATAATACTCTAAAATGATCATAATTTAGAGTGAATAATCTGTTTTAAAGTGGATATCACACATTGCATGGAATTAATAGGCCATTGTCTAAAATTACACTGTAAATAAAATTTATTATTTAGATAGATATGTGTTAACATAGACTAATCAATAATCATTATAAATAACAGATTATACATTACCAAGCAAAGCTCCTGCCCAAAATATAACTGGAAGTTAATATACTTTAAAGAAACCTCCCAAGATGTTTGCCTGAAAAAATACATTCATTTCTGAAAGTTGGTGACCAAGGGATAGATGAGACAGAAAGACAAGCAGTGAAGTAATTCCTAGGAATGTGCAAACTTTATCTTGGAGATAGTAAAAATAAAATGTTATCTTTTATAATGAGGTGATTAGTTATACCTTTTTTTAAAATATTTGGGTCACACCTGGCAAAGAACAGAGGACACTTACGGTTCTGCACTCAATAATTGCTCCTGGCAGTGCTCTGGGGAGTATATGGGATTCCAGGAATCCAACCTGAGTCAGCTGCATGAAAAGCAAATGCCCTCTATGCTATATTGTCGCTTCAGCCCTTAGTCATACTTCTGGCAGAAACCAGCAACTGGGTCCAACACACACATTACCAAAAGTTTTACTCTTGTTTTTCTTAGGCAAGGGACTGCTATACTAACAGGCTGCCTCTATCCTCACCCACCTTCCAAGAATAGCATA
Organism: Cryptotis parvus; assembly: GCA_021461705.1. Lineage (NCBI taxonomy): Eukaryota > Metazoa > Chordata > Mammalia > Eulipotyphla > Soricidae > Cryptotis > Cryptotis parvus. Next base: position 39,779 of record JAJIBD010038604.1, read on the forward strand.
CCATCTCACTTAAGGTACAGTAGCAGAAAGCTCTATCATAGGCTTTGATTCAAGAGTACCCATAGAGGCAGAAGGAAGCATGGATAGTCTTTTTTTAGAGTTGACCATTCAGAAAATTCTGAAAAACATGTAATCAATTTACTAAGGCTTTTGACCTTATCCTCATTGCTCTCCCCCTCCCCCATAAAAGACTTCTTAAAAAATGGAAAAAGTGAAAGAAAGATTCTGCAAGAAATGATTGTAAAACTAAATTTTCCTCAAAGAGTGTGACTCTCTTTTAGATGATAAACTTAAAGAAACAGAATTGGGGATGGTATGGAGAAAAGTGGACAAGGAATGAAAATAAGCCATCAATTTGCTTGAGTGGGTGCCAGTAACATCTCCATTAGTTGGGAATGAGGTCCATTATTATTATTACTGTTTTTTGCATATCAGTACACCATGGGTAGCTTGCCAGGCTCTGCCATGGCTCTGAATACCCCAGGGGCCCAGTCTGCTGCCAGGCTAGAAGCATTTCTCGTCTCCTTTATTTTCTCCTCCTCATTGGATAGAGTAATTTGTAACAGGACAGGTCTTCAGGTTCATTGAGTACTGGGAGAGGGAGTGGGGTTCAGAAACAGACAGGATGGGGTTTAGAGTTTAAGTTGGGGTTTAGGTTTATGGGCTAACCTGGTCTATTTCTGTTCTTGCATTGGCCATATGAATTTCTGGACCGTGGTTGGTTTTACTAATTTGATATATCATGCAGTTGCAACAGATTTTTGTGTAAAAAAATTGCATTTGCAACCACCAGTTTGCTTTAAAGGAAATGTTGAAAAGAATTATTTTAATAAACTAAAAATAAAGAACAAAATTTTAATCAAGGATAAATAGTAATAAAACACAAAAACAGAAACAACTTTGATATGACAATCACTGTATCAATGTATCACTGTCTTCTCATTCATCATCGATTTGCTCGAGTGGGCACCAGTAACATCTCATATGTCTTGTCTCATGCTAGTGTAGCCCAAGGACATCTGCTCTCTCCAGGAACATAAAGAGCCTCAAACCATTCCATTAGGTCATGGGAATGAGGTCTATAATTTTACTGGTATTTGGCATATAAAATACAACATGGGTAGCTTGCAGGCTCTGCCATGCAGGTGGCATACTCTTGTGGTCACCTCTGATCTCCAGCAGTTATTGATGAACTGTGCGGCTGCTTGTGGCTGCATGAGCCGAGCTGTGATCAGCTCTTCTGCTGTGTGGAGTTCTGATATAGAGGAGTCAGATGTGGAAAATGGCCCTCATGGAGTGGGGGGGTCGTCTGGCTTCTTGAGAGGCTCTGCTGGGGTGGGAGGCCAGGGCTATAACCAGCCATCCCTCCCGGGCACCTCGTGATCAGCTGGGCACAGGGGAGAGCCAGTAGCAGCTTTGCCCCATGTCTGTGAGTCTCTGGATCAGCATACCTGGGCTGAACTTGAAAAGGACTGCTGCAGGGTGGGTCTCCATGAGCCAGTCTTTGACAGGCTCTTCTGTTGGGTGGAGTTCTTATGAGAGGGGAGTCCAGATGTGGAAAATGGTGGCCCCTACTGGAGTGGGGGTTCGTCTGACTTATTGCGAGGCTCTGCTGGGGTGGTGGGTCAGGGCTAGAACCTGCCATCCCCTCCCGGGCACCTCGTGATCGGCTGGACACAGGGAGAGCCAGTAGCAGCTCTTCCCCATGTCTGTGAGTCTCTGGATATGACAATAAAACCTCAAAAAGGGGAAAGAAAAAACACAGGATCTGAACATTCAAATAATAATGTCTTGATAACAGAAAAATTAAAATGAATTTTTAGATGTAGTAACTTTGATATTATCATCAGACTAGCTACTATTCAAAATAAAACTGAATTTTCAAGATCAGGGGAAATAATTCATAGGAAAAAGGCAAATAGAAGAACATAGAAAAGAAAAGGTGAAAGTATAGGGCATCCAGAAAAAAATTGAATGTCTATAAGTAAACCCCTCTTATCAATAAAATTTGAACAGTCAGCTTATATATGAATTAAAAAGCAAAATTTTGACTGATTAGGGCCCTGGTGGACAGTGCTTGCCTTCATGTGTTTAGCCTGGGTGCCATCCCTGTCACCCTATAGGGTTTTCTGAGACACACACAGAATGAGCCCTGAAAATGCCCGGAGTATGCCTGAGCACAGTTTGTTTAACCCAAAAAATACAAAGAACACTAAGTACAACTGACCTAGTTGAAGAGTTTCATGTATAGACATATATGTTTAATGAAAGATGGGAGCAAAGTGTTCCTAGTCACTAGCAAATATAAAGGGTTGGATTTGCTAGACTCATATTTGATAAATATACTTTCAATCAATAAGAGATAAAAGTGAACAACAATTGTCCAAAGATATCAGAATATGGGAACTGATACACAGAACTGAATGCACCATAATGGCAAGATGGATGAATTAGGTTGGAGTTGTAGGTGACAATGGGGAGAAGGTTACAGGGGGCTGCTTACTAAGATAGTGGTAGAGGGAAGCAACTGTTCTTGTGGAATTTATGTGGTTGGAACATTGTATGCATGAAACTTATCATTAACAGTAATGTAAATCCTGGTTAGTACAATAATTCTTTAAAATTTTAATGAAGGAAAAAATGCACAACTGTTGATACAATTCTAGGGTTGAAATTGATTAGACAACAAAACTCCAATTAAAATAATTAAAATTAATTAAGTATGAAAATAAGTTTTTGGTCAAAAATTTTAGGTCTGATTACAGGGTATTAAGGCTTGACTAAGAATTTACTAAATTGAATGCTAAGTTCTAGGCTGGTATTACTTTCAACAATTATTAGCACATTGTTCTAAATGTATGTACTGCAATCCACAATGTGTAAGAGAAGGAAGAGAGAAAGAGAGAAAGAGAAAGAGAGAAAAGGGATAAAGAACCTGCCACAGAGAGGGGAAGGGCAGAGGGAATTGGGGACATTAGTAGTGGGAAGTGGGCACTGGTGGACGGATGGGAGTTGGAATACTGTATGACCAAAAACCAAACATGAACATTTTGTAATTGTATATCTCACGGTTGTATAATACTATATTAAAAAATAATTTACTAAATATTTGTGATAGTTGATCCTTCTGTGTTACTTTTTGTTTTTAGTTGAGTTTACTTTGCTTCTTTGTTACTCTTCTGTCTATATTGGTGAGCTCTTACTAGAACTTCAGTATTGAGAAAGGAAGAGGTTACACAATCCAGAGACTTCAAGTATTTATGGTTTGGCCAATGAATTGACATTGATACATTTGTAGGAATCGATCATGACTGCTGGGGCTTCTGAAATACAGGGAGTTAGGGAGAATTTGCCTGCCCCACTTTGAGAAGACCCCAGGGTTCTGAGCATTGGGGTGCCTGAAATAATTTGAAGTTTGGTGTCTGCAGATAATAATAGTAAAGCTGTAGAGTTGAGCCTTTGACCTAGCTAGAGTGGTGGGGAGTGGCTGTAGGGATTCTGCAGGCAGGTACTCAGCCCACACACCTACCAAGGTTGCCGAAGTTTTCAGCCATGAGGACACATGTGTCCATGACTTTAGCTGCTTGGCTTGAATCTCAAATATTTAGTTGTGAATTGGTAGAAGAAGGCCAGCAGCTGAGTCAACATGATGGTGGCTCTGGGAGTTGGGCATGACCATGTTGGTGGCTCTGGGAGTTGGGCATGACTTCCGGGGCTTCTGGAAGTAGAGGGATGGCAGGAAGCTTCCTGCCCCACTCAGAATAAACACCAGAGTTCTCAGCTTGGGTACTGGTATACCTAAAATTTGAAATAATGTTTAAATGGTGGCAAAAATGACTATTAACATAATGATCAAGGGCCAGTCAACTATATATGTACCTAGCACAAGATACCCATATATATAAAACAATTATTAACAGACCTCAGTAACACATTACCAGGCACATAAGAATTGTATAATATCTCAACATAGCATTTGAAATTTCATCCATACAGAAAGTTAACAAAGATATTATGGCATTTAATATATTAAAACTGGCACAAATAAACCTATTAACCCTATACTGAATTTTCTATCCCAAAATATCAAGTTCTCAAAGTTCTAAGTATACATAGGACATTCTCAGGGACATAAATCATATGTTGGGAAATAAGTATTTTAGGTATATAAAATTGAAATCCCATCAAATCTCGTTTTCTGTTTACAATGGTATGACTAGAAATCAACCACAAAAAAGATTTAAAAATGCCTCTAATAAGGTTAAATGACATGAGTCTAAATAGCTTGTATCAATGAAAAATGAATGTATATGTAAAATATTATCATGAAAATAAATAAGAGAGCTATCACTGTATCACTGTATCACTGTCTTCCCGTTCATCATCGATTTGCTTGAGTGGGCTCCAGTAACATCTCCATGTGTCCTGTTTCATGCTAGTAGAGCCCAAGAGCATCTGCTTGCTCCAGGAACATAAAGAGCCTCAATCCATTCCAGAATGAGGTCTATAATTGTTACTGGTATTTGGCATATCAAATACAACACGGGTAGCTTGCCAGGCTCTGCCGTGCAGGTAACATACTCTTGTAGTCATCTCTAAGTCCAGCATTTATTGATGAACCAGGCTGTGATAGGCTGGTGTGCTGGGTGAAGTTCTGACGAGGAGAGAAGTCTGGATGTGGAAAATAGAGGCCCTCATGGAGTGGGGGGTCATCTGGCTTGTTGCAAGGCTCTGCTGGGGTGGCGGGCCAGGGCTAGAACCTGCCATCACTCCCTGGGCGCCTTGTGAGCGGCTGGGCACAGGGAGAGCAAGTAGCAGCTCTGCCCCATGTCTGTGAGTCTCTGGCCCGGCATACCTGAGCGGATTTAAAAATGACTGCTGCAGGGTGGAACTCGATGATCCGGGCTATGATAGGCTGGTCTGCTGGGTGGAGTTCTGATGAGAGAGAAGTCGGATGTGGAAAATGGAGGCCCTCATGGAGTGGGGGTCGTCTGTCTTGTTGCATGGCTCTGCTGGGGTGGCAGGCCAGGGCTAGAACCTGCCATCCCTCCTGGGCACCTGGTGAGCGGCTGGTCACAGGGAGAGCAAGTAGCATCTCTGCTCCATGTCTGTGAGTCTCCAAGAGAGCTATAAGATCTAATATGATGAAGCAAAAGGCAGGCTTAAGAGGGAAATTTATTTCAATGAACAAGAAATGTCTCAAATAAATCATTTACCCTAATGCCTGAAGGAACAAAGATAGTCAAATGTGAGTAAAATGGAGTAAATTTAAGTAAAAAGGGAGGAGTCAAGAGAATCCTAGAAAGAAAAGGACATGAGGACATGACTTACCAAAACTTTTGGGACATAGGTAATGCAGTATTAAAGTTTATAGCTCTGCAAGTATTGGTCATGAAGGATGAAAGGGTGCACATAAATAATCTGACTTCACAGCATAAGATTTTAGAAAATGACCAACAAAAATAGCCCAACTCAGGCAGGAGAAAGAAAATAATAAAACTCAAAGCAGCAATTAATAAACTGGATTACCAAAAAAAATTCAAAGATCAATGAAACAGAGAGATGGCTCTTTAAAAAATAATAAACAAGAATCATAAATCATTAGCAAAACTCAAAAGTGGGGGAACCCTAAAAACCGAATCAGAAATGAAAAGAGGAACATCACAAGAGAAACCACAGAAATTCAGAAAACAGCAGAGATTACTTTGAGAGAGACTGTGTGCACAAAACAATAGAACCTAGAAGAAATGGATGGATTTCTTTACTCCAATAACCTCCTAAGGCTGAACCAAGACTGGAATACCTGAATAGTCCTATCACTATTGAGAAATTTGAAAAGGTAATAAAAAGTCATTTCCCCAAAAAGCCCAAGTCCTGATGTATTTACTAGTGAATTCTTCCAATCCTTTTAAAAGGAACTATTGCAGTCTTTTTCAAGATTTCCAGGAAATTGAATAAACAAACACTCTCAAACATTTTCTAGGAGGCAAGTACCACCCTGAGACCAAAAGCAGACAGACATCATAAAAAAAGAAATTTACAGTCCGATATTGCTGATGAACACATGTGTAAAAATCTTCAACAAAATAATAGAAAATATAAATCAGTGAGTAATCAAAAAGACCACATACCATGATCTAGTAGAACCATACATGTATGTTCCCTTAAGCACTGCTAGGAGTAAGCCTTGAGTATCGCTGGGATGTACAATGTTGTGAGCATTGAACACACACACATATATAGAGAAGTGTAGAACTAACCCTCTGAAATTCCAAAATATGAATAATCAATGAGAAATTGATAATAAAGTTTACCATGTGCTAATTACTTAATACCAAACTCTAAGTCATGAAACAGTTGTCATATCCATCAGCTAATGCCACACACAACTGACAAAAAATAAGTGATCTTAAATTCCAGACGAGTGCCAAAATAGCTATTGTTCTACTGGCAGATTCCATTGGGAGATTTGGGTTTTAATACTTTACAGAACCTCCTTCAATAATTCAGGTTGTTCTTACTGCTTTCTGTATGCACTGGGGTTCTGTTCTGTTTGCAGTTGTACTGTAGCAGGCACTTAATGAAATCTCTGTCCTGCTGCATCAGAGCGCATGAGCTGGTAGATGTTTAGGTATGCTGCTGTCATCCATTTCCCCATATATCCTCCCAGAAGAGTTATGCTTTCATATGCATTGCTTCAAAGTGGATAGACTGGATGCCCTCCAGTATCTCATTGTCAGTGATCCCTCCTTACCTTTTAATTAAATAGAACTTCCCTGACAAAGCTTCTCTGGAAACCATTTCTAGAGTCCTGAGCCTCGTGCACATTCACAGTGGCATGTCCATAGTCTTTCAGCTTCTCTGAGACTGAATTAGACATCTCTCTTCAGCAGATGCTAAGACAATCATGATATAGCTGAATCCTTCTTAAATAATTACTATAAATAGCTTTAAATTACTGCACAGCAGTATTCCATGATATGTTTGGTAGATACACTTAAATATAGTTAAAGGCTATGCCTCAAAGAATGTGTATTAACATTTGAATAAAATGTTAAAAATCATCTGATAGAGTTTTAAAGAGTGTTTTTGTGGGGGCTGGGGATTAGTCCAGCAGGAGTAAGACCTTTAATCCAGGTTTGATCTGTAGCATGCCACATGGTCTCCCAAGTACCACAAGGAGTAATTCTTGAGTGCAGAACCAAGAGTAACTCTTAAGCATCACCAAGTGTGGACCCCAAACAAAATAATAAAAGTAGGGATGGTGTTTCCGCTGCGTATTTTTGGTTTCCCAGAGTAGATTCCCAGGAGTGGTATGGCTGGGTCAAATGGGAGTTCAATTTCTAGTCTTTGGAGGAAAGTCCATATTGTTTTCCAGAAAGGCTGTACCAGCCGGCATTCCCACCAACAATGGATGAGTGTCCCCTTTTCCCCACATCCACGCCAGCACTTGTTGTTCTTGCTCTTTGAACCTGCCATGGAGCAGGGCTGGAGAAGGGGAGGGAACTGGGGATGTTGTTGGTGGGAGATGGGCACTGGTGGAGGGACGGGTGCTGAAATACTGTATGACCAAAACCCAAACATGAACTTTTTAATTGTATATCTTTTTATTTGTATGGAGATGGGCACTGGTTAAAAAATAATAATAATAATAACAATAAAACAATGCTATAAAACAAATGTTTTAGATACAGTGTAAGAGTTTGCCTAATACATACTTGTTGACTATTTTCAGTCCAAAATTTAAATATCTTTTCTTATTTATGAAGGTTTCCCTACAAAAAGCTTTCATGTATTCTTCATCCCATGCATGGCTGCTGCTTTAAGATCTCTTAACAGATTGAGCTCCACTGCTGCTCCAGCTTTCACTTGATGCTGTTCTCCCCCACCCCATATGTTTTCCATCTTTATTTATCAGACTCTTCTTCCTCGAATAAGCAGCTTCTAGGGAGGTGCAGATTTGGCCCCCTTTTCTACTCCCAGTAATTAGTACTTATATACAGCAGTTTCTTTGGCTCCCTCTCCGTCATCACTTATTAGACTACACGCTCTCTGAGGTCAAGAATTGACCTATGTTAGTCTTTTTTCCCTGCTATTTATAGCCTAGAAACTGACATATGGCAACCTAATGCTTTATGTAAGCAAATACAATGCAAAAGATGGAAAAAATAATTCTAAAAATAGATTAGATTGATGATTTCTGTCGGATAGATAGAAAGAACTTGAGATTGACATGTGGGAAAAGTTGACAGGTTTTATAGATTGGAACTCTTGTTAATTGCAGAGGGTGTGTATGAAGGCAGTGGTGCTTAAATTTAGTTCTGAAGATTCATCATAACTCTAGGTCATTAGAGCATCCCTTAAGATATAAACTATTTATTTTAATTTGAATTATAAGGTAAATTTATTTAATGGCACTCAATAAGGATTTTAGTCTTTAGCCTATAATGGGTCCTGTGCTTCCCTGTAATAACAAGATAAAGAGAAATACACTTACAGTAAAAGTAGAAGACCAACACTTATCTGTCGCAGAGTAATAGGTGATATGATATGTGTTATAATAGTGGTATTCCGGTGGTTGATAGAGAAACAGAAGAAAATAGGCAATGTCTGTTTACAAGGAAAGTTGGAAGGCTAGAAACATATTATTCAAGAAAACCTTGCTTAAGGAAGGTTTTATCAAATGACTTGAAATTAAATAGAGATTTTCCAATTAGGAGAAAAATCAAACCGATTGCCAAGATGAAGGAATATAAACAATGTGAACTGTATTGTGTACATAAGAAATTAAGTATATTATCAAAGCAGAATTACATTGAGAATGCATTCTGTATTAGTCTCCAGACAGCTCATTGCAGTCATTCTATAGAAATTAGCATGCCATGCTGAGGTCAGATTCAACAGATAACAAGTAAGTAGCTGTGAGATGCTTGTAACTGGGAGCTATATGTTTGCAACATAGGCTGAGCACTTTAGGAAGAGGGAAATGTATGTATTAGGCATCTGGAGAATAAGTAGAGCTGGGTGTAAAAAAGACGAGTGTTAACACAAATTAAATGAAAAGAAAACAAAAAATTACTTTTCAAAATAATTTCTCAAGTAAGCTAGCAAAAATCTCAAGTAAAACAAATCTCAAGTAAACTGGCAAAGTGGAATGTCTAACTTTATTTAACAAATTAAGAGATTTTCAATTTATTTGGGGAAAATTACTTTTCAAAACAAATGAACAAAAATGACAGTAAGAATTCTCTGGTAACACTTGGTATTGTTCAGTTCTTGGATTGGATTGAAGGTCTTCAGAAAAATGCATTTAGTAAATAATTTTGAAGTGTAAAAGCCATATGGTGGGTTCACTAAGCATTGACACTTTCCTGAGCCCTTAATCAGTTTTAATTTTTGAGTAAGGCAATGTACCTCCTGCTAAATAGTTCCTTGGGAGTAGTGTAGGAAGGCACTGAGGTGTGCATTAAAAAGAAGATATATTTTGCTAATATAGTCTGAGAATTTTAAGTGCAGGCTAGTAATGATAAATCTGATGATGTACTATTTTAACAATGAATGATTTAATAATAAATAATAAATGATATTCAGTTTTTGACCATTTTATTATTTTTTTTAATTTTTTTGTGTTTTTTCAAACTATAATGAATTTTATTTCAAATTTCTTATAAGGAATGTGTACTTTATTATTGACACAGCTGGAGCAAGTGGAGAATGGCAGGTTACTTTGTTTTTTTTTTTAATTTTTTTACCACCGTGAAACATACAATTACAAAGGTGTTCATAATTGGTTCTTGGTAATAGAGTATTCCAGCACCCATCCCTCCACCAGTGCCCCATTTCCACCACCAATGTACCCCTCCCCCTCCCCCCAGGCCGCCTTAATAGCAGGTACCCCAGTTTCCTCTCTTTCTCTCTCTATCTCTCTCTCTGTCTCTGCATCTCTCTCCCTCTTATTTTACACATTGTGGCTAGCCCTGCAGATATTTAGAGTTTATCACTTAAGTCTCTTTGTGTATATTCAGTGGTGAGTTTTAAGCTGCCATTACCATTTCCCATATTTAGTAAAACACTGGTATCTATTTATATCCTATTAATGAATGCAGTCATTCTATATCTGTCCTTTTCCTTCTGACTAATTTCACTCAGCATGATAGACTCCATGTCCATCCATTTGCAGGTAAACTTCATAATTTCATCTTTTCTGACAGCCGCATAGTATTCCATAGTGTAGATGAACCACAGTTTCTTTAGCCAGTCCTCTGTTCTAGGGCATTTAGGTTGCTTCCAGATTCTAGCTATAGTGAATAGCGCAGAGATGAATAAAGAAGTACAGATAGTGTTTCTGCTATGTGTTTTTCGGTCTCTGGGGTATATTCCCAGGAGTGCTATTGCTGGATCAAATGGGAGCTCAATATCTAGCTTTCGGAGGAATGCCCATATTGTTTTCCAAAAGGGCTGGACCAGTCGGCACTCCCACCAACAGTGGATCAGAGTCCCTTTTCCCCACATCCACGCCAGCACCGGTTGTTCTTGCTGTTTTGGATGTGTGCCAGTCTCTGTGGGGTGAGATGGTACCTCATTGTTGTTTTGATTTGCATCTCCCTGATGATTAAAGATGAAGAACACTTTTTCATATGCCTTTTGGCCATTCGAATTTCTTCTTTTTGGAAGCTTCTGTTCATTTCTTCTCCCCATTTTTTGATGGAGTTGGCTGTTTTTGTCTTGTGAAGGGCTACCAGTGCCTGATATATCCTGGATATTAACCCCTTGTCAGATGGGTATTGGGTGAATATCCTTTCCCACTCTGTGGATTGTCTTTGTATCTTGGTCACCGTTTCTTTTGAGGTGCAGAAGCTTTTAGTTTTATATAGTCCCATTTGTTTATCTTCACTTCCATTTGCTTGGTCAGTGGTGTGTCATCTTTAAAGATACTTTTCATTTTGATGTCGTAGAGCGTTTCTCCTATGTTTTCTTCGATGTACCTTATAGATTCATGTCTGATGTTGAGATCTAGAATCCATTTTGATCTGACTTTTGTGCATGGCATTAGAAGGAGGTCTAAGTTCATTTTTTTACATGTAGCTGCCCAGTTTTCCCAGCACCATTTGTTGAAGAGGCTTTCTTTGCTCCACTTAATATGTTTTGCTCCTTTATCGAAGATTAAGTGGTTGTATATTTGAGAATGTGTTTCAGGATACTCAGTTCTATTCCATAGGTCTACAGGTCTGTCTCTATACCAATACCACACTGTCTTAATTACAACTGCTCTGTAGTAGAGCTTGAGGTTGGGGAAAGTGATACCTCCCATCTTCTTTTTCCCAAGGATTGCTTTAGCTATTCGTGGAGTTTTATTATTCCATACAAATTTCAGTAGTGTTTGTTCAATTTCTTTGAAGAACATCATGGGTATCTTTATAGGGACCGCATTGAATCTGTATAAAGCTCTAGGGAGTATTACCATTTTGATAATGTTAATCCTTCCGATCCATGAGCAGGGAATATGTCTCCATTTCCTCAGGTCTTCTTTTATTTCCTGAAGTAACATTTTGTAGTTTTCTTTGTAGAGATCCTTTACATTCTTTGTCAAACTGATTCCTAGGTATTTGATTTTCTGCGGTGCAATTGTGAATGGGATAGTTTCTTAATGTCCCTTTCTTCTCTTTTCGCTGTTTGTATATAGGAAGGCCATTGACTTTTGGGTATTGATTTTGTACCCTGCTACTCTGCTATAGGAATGTATTATTTCTAGGAGCCTCTTGGTAGAGATTTTTGGGTTTTCCAGGTATAATATCATGTCATCTGCGAATAGTGATAACTTGGCTTCTTCCCTTCCTATCTGGATGCCCTTAATGTCTTTTTCTTCCCTGATTGCTATGGCAAGTAATTCCAGTACTATATTGAATAGAAGTGGTGAGAGTGGGCAGCCTTGTCTTGTCCCCTGATCTTAAGGGAAGGCTTTCAGTTTTTCCCCATTGAGAATGATGCTCGCTGTGGGCTTGTAGTAGATGGCCTGGATTATCTTGAGGAAGGTTCCTTCCAATCCCCATTTTTATGGAGAGCTTTTATCTTGAACGTTTATTGAATCTTGTCAAATGCCTTCTCTGCATCTATTGATATGATCATATGGTTTCTATTTTTCTTTTTGTTGATATGATGTATTATGTTGATTGACTTGCGGATGTTGAACCTCCTTGCATTCCTGGGATGAATCCCACTTGGTCATGGTGTATAATCTTTTTGATGACTCTTTGGATTCTATTTGCTAGTATTTTGTTGAAGATCTTAGCATCTGTATTCATCAGGGAGATTGGTCTGTAGTTTTCCTTTTTTGTGGCATCTTTGTCTGCTTTGGGTATCAGGGTGATATGTGCCTCATAAAAGCTATTTGGGAGTGTTTCTGTTTCTTCAATTTGCCGGAAGAGCTTAAAAAGAATTGGGAGTAGGTCCTCTTTAAAGGTTTTGTGGAATTCACTGGTGAATCCATCTGGACCTGGGCTTTTTGTGTTTGGGGGAGACTTTTGGTTACCGATTCTATTTCCTCGATGGAGATAGGTTTGTTGAGGTATTCCAAATCTTCTTGTTGCAGACTTGGGAAGCTATAGGAATTCAGGAAATTGTCCATTTCTTCTAGGTTTTCTTGTTTTGTGGCATACAGGCTCTCATATAAATTCAAAAGTTTTTGACCATTTTAAAAGGAAAAGAGTACCAAGGTCTTTATATCTCAAAACTTTTTTTTTTGTTTTTTTTTTTTTGGGTCACACCCGGAAATGCTCAGGGATTTCTCCTGGCTCTGCTCTCAGAAATTACTCCTGGCAGTGCTCTGGGGACCATATGGGATGCTGGGCATTGAACCCAGCCAGCACAGGCCGGCCATGTGCAAGGCAACGCCCTACCTGCTGGGCTATCGCTCCGCCCCATATATCTCAAAAGCTTTTATATAAGAAATTTCTGAATTAAAAAATTTTATGACTTTATTTTTGTGGATACTATTAACAAACTTTTATTTCAAAACATCTTAGATTTAGCTTTCCTTTACCTTTCCCATATATCTAATCACTCATTTCCCTAATTTTAATGTCTTATGTTAGCATATGTTTAGGAAAATTAAGAAATTAACATTGATGCATTATTAGCAAACTACAGTTGCACAGCTTATAAATGGTGGTTGTCTCAAAGCTTCATAGCCACGCAGCATCATCATATTCTCCTCTGGCAGCAGCTTCATGTGTCTTGTATTTACTGCATCCTTTAATGGTCTTGTAATTACTGCATCCCTCACTTTCCTTTGAGCTTGGTTTGATCTCGTATTAATTTGCTGGTCATATACTCCTTTAGTTAGGAGAAAATTCCCTGATAAGGGACAAGTAAGGGACCATGTGAATGACTGATCTTGAAATAGATCCTGAAATAAACTTCATGAAAAAAGGCAAAGTTGTGGGCTGGGGAGATACTTCAAACTGTGGAGCTTGACATGTGGAGCACATGTGTTGGGTATTGAACCCGAGGTTTCATGCCCAACACAGCAGGCCCCTCCTCACCACTGAGAATAACTCTGTTGGCTCCTAGGAGTGTGGCCTAAGTGACCCTCAGTACTGTGCATTGGACCAGGCACCAGAATTTTGGACACTACCCAGCTGCTCATCACTATAAATGCTCCCATTTAACATTATTTGTTTGTTTGTTTATTTAAATATATAAGTTTATTTGGATATGTTATTGGATTTCATTTGCTAATATAAATCCATTATATTAATGGGTTTCATTTACAATTATTTTGCTGAAGATCTTTGAATATAATGTTCAACATCATAGCAATTAACTTTAAATGTTCCAATTTTTGGTAATGTATTGGAATAATGTTGTATTGTGTAATGTTGGCTTTGTAGAGGCTATTAGGAAGGATTTCCATTTCTTTGATGTTCTGGGAAATTTTGTGGAGTATACGTCCTGTGTCTTTGAAATTGGTTGAATTTACTATTAAATCAGCTTGGATTTGGGCTTTGTGAAAGATTTTTAGTGTTTCAGTTTTCCTTACCCATTATCTCTTACTTTATGTTTTATTCCTTCTTCTTTGGTCAGTTATAGGAAGTTGTAGGATTCTAAAAATTATTAATTTCATCTAGGTTCTCCAGATTTTTAGAATAAAATCATTACAAAAATGTTTGGCTGGGGGAACCTGTTGTAATTTCTCCCCTTTTGACTGTGATTTATTTTTCAATTTTTTTTCTCAAGAATCTAGCTAAGGGTATGCCTATCTTATTTACTCTTTCAAAGTGCTCTGCTGTTGGCTTCATTCATCCTGAAATAATTGTATTTATTTCTTTATTTTACTATTTTGTTTTGGAACATGCAAGACAGTATTCAGGGCTTAGTCCTGTCTGTGCATTCAGGGATTACTCCTAGATAGGCTCGAGGAACCATATATGGTGCCCCAAGCCCTCCAGAATCTAAATTAGGTTGAACTCAATAGATCTAGGTTAGTTGTGTACAAGGCAAATGCCTGCCCTACTGTACTAATGTACCAGTCCCTGTATTTGTTTCTGTATCATTGATTATTATTGTAATTTTATTTCTTTACTTCTACTTGTCTTGGGATTCATTGATGTTCTTTTTCTGTCTTCTCAAGTTGTAGAATTTGATTATTAATGAGATATTTTCTTTCCTAATATAAACCCATGTTGCTTTGAACCTTCTCCTTAGTTTTGCTTTTTGCTGTTTTCCATAGGTTCTTTGGAACCTACAGTTTGTCTCTTCATTCCTTTACCTCATGAAACATTTTAATTCCTATTTTACTTTCAACATCATGGTTTTAATAAATTGTTACTATTATATACTAATAATATATAATGCCGGAGGTTCTTTGTCGGAGGTTCTTTTATATATATATATATATATATATATATATATATATATATATATATATATATATATATATAAAATTCGGACAAAGAACCTCAGGCGGCTCCGGGCACATCTTTTGGACTCCACTGGTCTCCCTGCATTAACATACACATCAGAGACCTGGGCCCTACAAAAGCAGATGAGAACAATAGTTGGGTTTCCCAAAGAGGAATCGAAAGAGCTATGCTTGGAATATCACACCTTACTCAAATGAGAGAAGGAATCTGGAATTCCAACCTCCATTGACATTCCAGGGTCAGGGACGCTGTCTCGTTTGCCAAGGCATTGAAAATCAGATGGGCTGGACATGTATTGCAATTTGGAGACAACCACTGGACTAGAGCTGTTACCACCTAGATCCCAAGGATGTCAAAAGATCATGTAGCTGTCCACCTACAAGGTGGTCAGACTTCTTTGTAAACCCTGAACTAACAGTTTGAGGCTCTTCATATTCCTGAAGCAACCAGATGCCATTGGGCTACACTGGCACATTATAGGGTCAAATGGAAATGTTACTGGCACCCGCTTGAGGAAATCGATGAACAATGGAATGTCAAGAGATCAAGTGATAATAAATAATAATATTCATAAAATGATAAATGTCATTTAATTTCCAAATTATAGCATATTTCCTAGATTTATTTTTATGGTTAATGTGTATTTTCAGAGAACTTTACATCTGAAAAAGACACTTAAGATTATTTCTATTCCCATGACTTTATAGGTACATGAATTCAACCTCTGTTGTGATCTATCTGGACAATATTCCAGGTGCACATGAAAAAAAATAGGCATTCATTGGTTTGACTCCCTGCTTCCGTGTATGGTAAACTAATACTTTCAGTGCATCATGAAAAGATAGTTGATACAATTTATATATTTTTCAGTGCATCTGAAAAGATAGTTGACACAATTTATATATTTTTTATTTTGTTGAGGTATGCTTTGTGGCTCAGTATATGGTCTATCTTGGAGAATGTTTCATGTGCACTGGAAAAAATATGTACTCAGATTTTTTGCATGACAAAAAATATAAGCACACACACATATTATGATACCAAAATCAAATGTCAGGAGAAATGTGGATCAGGTCTTACCCAAAGTGGAAATTACCACAAATGTGTGGGAGTCAGAGGTTAGGTAAGACAGAGAAGGGAACATTTGTGAATAAATGTCAAAAGGACTAATACCAACCTAGAACTGAGCATTAAATACAGGCAAAAAATGCACATGATGGCCTCTAAGTGTATGTATTGCAATCCACAGTATGTAAGAGAAGGAAAAGAGAGGGAGAGAGAAAATAGATAAAGAACCTGCCATGGAGGCAGGCTATGGGAGAGGGGAGGGAATTGGGGACATTGGTGGTGGGAAATAGGCACTGGTGGAGGGCAGGGTGCTGGAACACTATGTGACCAAAAACCTCCAAACACGAAGAACGTTGTAATTGTATATCTCACGGTAGTAAAATAAAATATTAAAAGAAAGTGGAAATTAACAAAAACATGTTGGAGTTAGAGGTTAGGTAAGAAGGAGAAGGGAACAGTGTGCTAATAATTGTTGAAAGCGCTAATGCCAACCTAGAGCATTAAATACAGGCAAAAAGATACACATGATAGATAACCTCTAAGTGTATGTATTACAATCCACAATATGTAAGAGAAGGGGAAAGAGAGAGAGAGAGAGAGAGAGAGAGAGAGAGGAGAGAGACAAAGAACTTTCCATAGAGGCAGGCTAGGGGAGGGGGAGGGAATTGGGGACATTGTGGTGGGAAATGGGTACTGGTTGAGGGTTGGGTGCTGGAACACTGTATGACCGAAACCCCCAAACATGAACATCTTTGTAATTGTATATCTCACAGTGGTATAATAAAAATAGTAAAAAAAATAAATGCCTAGTAGTAAGAAAATAAAAAGAAAAAATAGGCATTCAGCTTTTGGGGGTAGAAGTTGCTGCGTATGCTTAGTTGCCCTAGTTACTTCATTTTTTCACCAAAGGAAATACCTATATAAATTATTCAGGAAATTAATGAGGAAGTATCTTCATAAATGATTAAGAATTATTCTTAGTAGAGATTAACATAGGGGTTAAAACCTTATGCCTTCCATACGATTGAACTTGCCCTGATCTCTTGCATTTCATGGTTCCCTCAGCACTACCGGGTGTGTCTCTGCAGGTCCTGAGTTCTGCCAGGATGGTTAAGGTAATCTCTGGCATCATGGTTCTGAACATCACCATATCCTCAGAATCCTGTATTGAATTATTGGTCTTGCCAGCAGAGAATTGCTGGAAGAGGCACCCTTAGTAGAGAGAAATCTACCAAATTTTTAAATAATAAAGTAATAGTTTCTTCTATAAGGAAGATTTGTCCCTAACAACCTCTAATAAATAGATACACTAAATTTATTCAAACATGTCTAGTAGTCTATGATCATTGATTTTCTACCTTGAGTGACCATTTACTCCTGTGCTATTATTTGCACCAGTTATTACAAGTTACCACTGGAGATTCTTTCAGACTGACTATTTCATTTGGCATGACAGCATCATGACCTCTTAACACTTCTTTACTCTATGAACTTACAAGATGCACATGTTCATCTCATGTAATAGATCCTCCTGCCTAAGAGTAGTCATTTCCACCTATAAAATGACTTGGCTCCTTTTGTTGGGGGGGTCATATTTTACAGTCAAAATCTGGAGTATACTAATTTTGAAAACACTTTGTCTTCTTGATTGCTTATTTTGTGTTCTGAGAAAGATGCAAAGGCTTGTCCTATTATTCTTATTCTTTGAGCAGTTATGTGAATTGGAGAGTTCCACAAAATTACAAACTTCTAGTCTCGAATCTTAGGAACTGTGACTCAGTAAACTTGCAGTGGATAGTTGCTTGGTAATACTGGTGTTGTATTTAAGTTCTTGTGTAAATTTGTTATGAAAAATATAGAATAAAACTTATGCCCAAAAGCACACCACAAAAGAAAATACTCTTTTCCCCAGGTAAATCAGATCTTTTCCTTGCTTTGCTTACAGCATATTTACTTATATCCTTTAAGTTACTGATTTCCAATCTATATGTTTTCAAGAACTTAAAAAAATTCTTTCCAGACCCCACACTTAGAAATTCCAATTTCAAGTATCTGGTGCAGTATTTAGCTAGAAGATTATTTAAAAAACCCTACAGACAATAACATGAGTAGCCAGAATTTAGAATTGCTGCTCTAAATGAACAAACTTAATCCTGTCTGGACTTAGTTATTGCTGATTATGCTTTCTTTAGTGTGACAGTTCTACGTAATATTTGAAATATGTTGTAGAAGCTGACATCTCAGGTTGATAAATTTGACTTGACAAACATGTATAGCATTTACTTGTCTTATTCCAGCAATGGATTCTGGTGATAAAGAGGTGGAAACCTGAATGAGTGATAGTGTCTTTCATCCTAGAGTTCCATCCTAGAGTTACACTGCAACTGTAAGGGGCAGTGGAGGAGGGAGTGTATAAAAACAAATAGCTGGTTGAGACAAGTGAATGCCTAAAGGCAGTATAAAGTGCCAAAAAGAAGACAGAGATTCAAAGATAAAAAGGAACTAGATCATGTTGACATAAATGGATAATTTTGTTATCTAGCCAAAGCAAGTAGTGTCTTCCTTCAGAGACTTTCTCATTCTCCATGATGTCCTTTGCCACTGTAGCATGTAGCTTTCTAGGGAAACTAGAAGTCCTATTGTTTTTGTGTGAAAAGCCTCTGAGTAGCTCACATTAGCTAATATGATTATCACCCAGGGCTTGATTAAAGTGTCCTCAAGCAGGATACTAAGCAAACCACATTAACAATGAATTTATATGTTAGAAAACTTCAGGCATCTTGACTAAAAATTTCTTTGTCCCATCACTGGGCAATGCTTTTATTACTGTTTTTACTGCTGGTAAATTAGATTGCATGTGAAAAAAATTATGCATAACCACAGTTTTTAATAATGCTACTGTAATCATTTCTGTAATTATGATATGAAAGCTACTGCTGCAAGCTGTTCCTGTGGATGGTTATTTCACTAGTTCTAATGATGGTTTCTATTGAAAATTTGTCTGCAAAGGGCCTGCTAGCAGATACCTCCCTGGTGATATGAAGCAGATAAGTTTTATCAGATGCTGTTAATGAGCTTGATTTATTATGTTGGCGATACAGTCCGACAAGTTATTTGGGGATTTAGACATTTGGATTCCTGTCTTTCATACATCTCTCACACCCAATTACTTGAGAAAGAAATGAAATGTTAGAATTTGAACGAACAAGCACTGTAGAGTAATATGATTAACATGTCATATTTCCTTATAAAAAATTCTCTCCTGGGCACAAAGTCAAATTGTGTATTAAATACCAAGAACAAGTCATATAAAACTGTTAATTGAAGAAATGACTAATTTTCAGTAAGGAACTTCCATGTTCTGAGAGTTGTCTAAAACATCACAATGAAGAGGTCCCTTAAAAAATTTTACAAAGTGTGGTGAAACAGTTCTTCCCTAGTTGAGCATGTGGCTTTACATTGGTTCCTATGTTTATGTTCATATTGCTGCCAGAAAATGCCATTGTCCCCTGTTTAAGCATGTTTAAAGAAATAAAAATGTTCTTTATTTTTTTTGCTTTTTTTGGGTCACACTCGGAAATGCTCAGGGGGTTCTCCTGGCTCTGCACTCAGGAATTACTCCTGGCGGTGCTCGGGGTACCATATGGGATGCCAGGGATTGAACCTGGGCCAGCATGGGCTGGCTGCATGCAAGGCAAATGTCCTACCTGCTGGGCTATCGCTCCAGCCCCAAGAAATAAAAAGGTTCTATACCCAAACTATCATTACACCAAGTATAGATCTGCTGTTGTGGAATCTGGAGCTTTTATGAGAGTATTTTTCCCCAAAGATTGTCCTCCAAATATAATCCCAGGTAATATGGTGCCCATAATTCTGTCCTGTGAGCTTTAAGAATGACTTTGTTCATTCCATTTATGCTAAAAATATAGCAGGTCCAGTGTACTGAGTGCATGCTCTGTACATGGAAGAGCAAGGTTTGATTTCCTAGCATTTCATCTCAAGCACTACTGGAAATGTGCTAAAAACCATGAGCCCATATGCACTGTATCTGTGGCCCTAAAACAAATTTCATAGAAGACCAACACATTGAGTTTTCAAAGATTTCCTTAACTGCGCCATTTCATAAACGAATTATGTCAACTAGCTATTCTGTTTTGATTTGAACTTATGATAAACCACTGTCATAACTGGCCTGACCCTTGTACTCTCTCTTATGACTGAAAGAAACTTGTCAACAATAATTCTTGGTAAACTTTGAAAAGATTAAAGGTTTGATACTTACAAGATATGGAAATTACACATCAGGGTGTGCATTATAGCCCCAATGTGAGGTAATGAGGAGAGAAAAAGAGAGAGAGAGACAGAGAGAGACAGAGAGAGACACAGAGAGACAGAAAGATAGAAGGCTGTGCTTTTATTCAGATTAATAGTATCACTTGTTTTCTGGTTTATCATTATTTGCTCAGGCGGGCACCAGTATTGTCTCCATTGACTGGGATTGAGGTTCATTATTGTTACTCTTTTTGGCATATCAAATATACCATGGGTAGCTTGCCAGGATCATCCTTTAGTGAGAAATTTAAAACATGAAAGTGAGACTCTGTTTAGGTTTTAATTAAAGTTGTATTGATTTGCTCAGTGGCTTTATAGCACTATATACATCTCAGGAGAGCAGCTCTACCTCTCTACAAATTAAGATCACTGCACCCACACTGAAGTTTTAGAGTCATTATATCCCTTATCTTACCTTCTCCCAGTCTTTAACCTTCTGGTAATATCATATTTTTTCTGAAAGTATAGAGATATTTATGATGGGCAGAGTGATAACACCAGAGGAAAGGTGCCTTACACTCAGTCAGTACAGTTAGATTCCCAGCATACATATTCAAGCACCTCCAGGAGTGATGTCTGAGCTCAAAGTCAGAAGAAATCCCTGAGCATTTCTGGGTGTGGCATGCAAACATAGATCAGTAGTTTTGTTATGATAATACTTTGATTGCTTCGTTTATTTAAATTTCACATCTAAAATGAGAAACTACCCTATCACATTTTTCACTTTCCAACTTAGTTTCACAACGATATTCTGTTCGCACGAAGGCAAAATTTCACAGTTTTGTAACTCAGTGTCAATAGGATTTCAGATAAGAATTGATATATCAGTAGATGTTCATTTTCTTACATTATCATAACTTAACCCTGACTGCATGAGAGGAAAGGTATTTAATGCAGAAAAGTGTAAATGAAGAATAGCAAAGAGAAAGAAGATATTCAAAGCTACAATACACCAATAAGAGATTTGTCTTCCACATGACCAACTCAGATTTGATCACTGGGAGTTCATATGGTCTCCTCAGCCCACCAAGAGTGATCCCTGAATGCAGAACCAGGAATAAACCCTGATATAACCCTACAAGTGAATACAATCCACACTATGGCCCAAACCCAATGCACCCCCTAATATAAAAGAGAAATATCTACACAGAAATGCAAACTCAACACCATAGATGAGATATTAGTATGTTTTTTCTTTGTGGATTATAATTTACCTATAGTCATTGAAGTATGATTGGATACTATCTTTTTTTAGCTGAAACAAGACTTTCCTTTCATCTGTTCTGTAGGCTTGATGAGAAGCATACCCTGTTTATCTGCCAACATGAATAAACTGTTTTGTTGTGAAAGACAATGCAGACTTGGAGAAGGTATCTCCTGACAAATGCTACATTAAGTCTGACAAATTTAAATAGTGATCTACAACCTAGTTTCTGATCATTTCTGCTCTGTGTGTGTGTGTGTGTGTGTGTGTGGTGTACAATCTAATTTCCTACATCCCTTTCCTCCCTATTACTCTCCAGATTTCTTTGTATCCAGCTTTCTGGGTAAGCAACAAACACAAGTGCATAGCATTGCTATTAAGAAATTCAGCTGAATAGATAGTTAAGAAAATATAGTTTAAGGGAGTTGTCTTCCCTTAGATCACCTTGCTTTCTTTTAATGTTTCTCTACACATACAATCTCTTTCCTCTTCATTAAACTTTGTGAGATGTTGATGAGGGCATTGACCCAACTGAAAACAGAGTTAATTGGGAAAATTCATTTGAGCATTCACCTTCTAATTCTTCTCCTTTGTGAACACTCTGTTTATTAGTCAGTATTCTTCTAGCCCCTCTGGATTTTGTGTCACTAGGAAATTTTCTTTATGACTAACCATATGAAAACTAAAAAGTGTTTTGTGAGTTAAATCACTTTAGCAATGACATCATTCAAACATTGTCACCTTGGTAATAGAATAATTACCATAGCAACAGAGCATTTATTATCTTTTAATAGTTATAAAATCTGACAGATGGAAGAGACTGATTTGAAGATTCGAAGCAGGACATGAATATAACACATTTTGGTAGCCAAACTCATAGTATTAGCTTAAAAATTACTATCTTTCATATATGCTGAATTGAATGTGATATATATATATATATATATATATATATATATACGCACATGTATATATACACATATTTATCTCCCATCATTAATTTGAACAGTTGAAATTGAACTGTTAAATGCAGGGAAAATTATATTTGGATGTTTAAAATTATAAAAATTAAACAAGAATAAAACATCACTGTATTAAGAATATATTTTGTTTTGTCTCAACATTAGGATCAAGGAACCCAGAGGTACTCCCAGTGATATTCCGCCATTCAGGCTGGTGTCTCTGTGTCAGAACCCAAGGATGAGATGCCCTCAGTTCTAGGCACCCCGCACTAACCCCATCATGGTCAGGTTTTTCCACACACACACTTGGTGGCTCCTGGAGTATCAACAATTCTTGGGAGCTAGAAGAATGTATCCCACATTCCTATACTATCTCTATGTCCCATAAATTATCTTTATAAAGATAAATTGACAAAATAAGTTATGCTCTATATTTTATTTCAATTTTCAAAATAATTTTCTATACAAAGATATCACAGATTATCTCTCAGCTCCAGAGAAAATGATCTACACTCTACCTGTGATTGAAGTATCCAAACTGGCACCTCATTATGCTCTCCTAGCAGCTAGGTCTAGATGGAGACTGAAAAGGCTGGAGGGGAAGAAAGGTATTATTTTCTGGGGACTGGTTGTCTTCTAACTCCTCTTGAAAATATCACCGTGGCTCCACTTAGTGTGATTCCAGTGCCCTCATTCCTTTTGGTAACACAACCAACACCACTGTGCAAACACTTCTAGCATTCATAGGGATTTGGCATAATTCTGAGATATCATTGACAGTCTCCCAAATGGACATAGTAACTTTAGGCCAAGTTAATTAATAATTCGACCTTGAATTTAGTACCATTTGTCTTTTTCTCTTGATTACTTGACATCCTGTTATACATTGATTTGCTCAAGTGGGCACCAGTAACATTTCCATTTGATTCTATCATGTGCCAGTGTAGCCTAATGGTATCTGCTTGTTTCAGGAATATGAAGAGCCTCAAACCATTCTTCTTCTTGATGAAGAAGTCTGACCATCTTGTAGGTGGGTGGCCACGCGATCTTTTATGTCCCAAGGGGATCCAGTTGGTAACAGCTCTAGTCCAGCAGTCACCTAAATCGCTTTACATGTTCAGCCTATCTGATTTTTGACACCTTGGCAAACGAGACAATGTCGCTGACTCTGGATCGTCAACGAAGGTCAGAACTCCGGATTCCTTCTCTCACTTGAGTGAGGCATGATATTCCAAGCATAGGTCTTTCAATTCCTCTTTGGGAGACCTGAATAGTGTTCTCATCCTGCTTTTGTAGGGCCCAGGTCTCTGGCATATGCAGGGAGAATGGTGGAGTCTAGAGATATGCTTGAGCCAGAGGTTCGTTGTCCTTTTAACTATTTCCCTTGATGCTCTTGAAGGCATTCCATGCCGCTCTCTTCCTCCTGTGCAGCTCAGGTTTTAGGTTGTTCATCATGTTGAGTTCTTGGCCTAGGTACACATAACTGCTGCATTCAGAGATGTCTGTTCCATTGAGAGTGAATGGGACCTATGGAACTAGTTCATTTTTCATGAACATAGTTTTGTTGAGATTTAGCTGTAGACCTACCTTTCCACATTCTTGGTCAAAGTCAGTCAGCATTTGTGCCACTTGGCTAATGTTTGGGTGTTATTCAAACGATGTCATCAGTGAAGTGGAGGTTGTCGTCCTGAACAGGATTGGCAGAACATTAGATGAAGGACAACCTAGCTTCAGAAAGGATTCAGCACAATCAACCATATCCACATGGTAACCAAGCTCATTGAGGTTTGTAGAGAGTTTAAGATGCTGCTCTGACTCACGTACATTGATTTAAAGAAAGCCTTTGATTCTGTGGAGACTGAAGTGGCTCATTGAAGCCCCTAACCAAACAGGGCATTCAAACCCAATACACCAAGATCCTTTGTGAGCTGTATTAAGGATTCACCACCAGGATCTCACCATTCTACAAGGAAGAGATCATTGATGTCAAAAGAGGGGTTAAGCAGGGTGATACCATTTCATCAAAACTCTTCAGCACTACCCTCAACAGAGTCATGCAACAATTAGAATGGGAAGGAATGGAAGTGAAGATAGACAATCAGCAACTATACCACCTCCACTCGCTGATGACATTGTCTTTCTCTAATTTAAAAATTCCTGTTTTAACAATAAATTGTCCAAGAAGCCTTTTTGTTTCTCTAATTCTACCAATATGATCATCACCTCTACTTGCCACCTTTCTATGATCATTTCATTTTGTTAAAAACCTATAGCCTGATTGTTCTCTATTTGTTCCTTGTATCCTGGTTTGGAGCATGTAATTTCTCCTTCTTTATAGATCTATTTGACTCTCCCTCTTTCCCCTTCCACATTCTCCTTATAATTAGACTTTTCCCTCAATAAAATTATTTTACTTATAAGATTTTGGCCAGTTAAGGGTTAGAGAGATAATTAAAGCACCCGCTTCTCATACAGCAGATCCCATGTCATTCCTGGATCTAAATCTGGCCCCGGCCATTACCAGGAGTGATTCTTGAACACAATCAGGAATACACCCTAGTGCCATTGTACTGACCCAAACCCAACCTCAAAATTTAAAAACCTAAACAACCAATAAACACTTGTGATTCTTGTAAGCATTTTTAAAAATATTTTCTCCTCCCCAGCTTTCTTCCCCACTATTTTCCCTTAAAGAATTAATTCTGATTTTTTGCTTTAATTTTCACAATTCTTATCAGTTTCATTTTTAGTATATTATAGTTGAAAGGAATCACAGACATGGGGCAGAGCTGCTACTGGCTCTCCCTGTGCCCAGCCGCTCACGAGGTGCCCAGGATGGATGGTGGGTTCTAGCCCTGGCCCGCCACCCCAGCAAAGCCTCACAACAAGCCAGAGGACCCCCACTCCATGAAGGCCTCCATTTTCCACATCCAGACTTCCCCCTCATCAGAACTCCACCCACCAGACGAGGCCTATCACAGCCCAGCTTGCTCCGCCGCTTCATCAATAAGTGCTGGATTTAGAGATGACTACAAGAGTACGCTACCTGCGCCGGCAGAGCCTGGCAAGCTACTCGTGTTGTATTTGATATGCCAAATACCAGTAACAATTATAGACCTCTTTCCCATGACCTGATGGAATGGTTTGAGGCTCTTTATGTTCCTGGAGCAAGCAGGTGCCTTTGGACTCTACTTGCATGAGACAGGACATATGGAGATGTTACTGGCTCCCGCTCGAGCAAATTGATGATGGACGGGAAGACAGCAGTACAGCGGTATGTTCCTTGAGCAAGCAGGTGCCCTTGGGCTCTACTTTGCATGAGACAGGACATATGGAGATGTTACTGGCGCCCGCTCAGCAAATCAATGATGAACGGAAGACAGCGGTACAGTGATACAGTAATAATTTTGTTTCACAGGATTAAATTTAGGTTGGTTTTGCATGTGTGTGTGTGTATTCATATGTCTTATTTTCCTTCATAGTAAAAAAAGTAAAGTCAGTGTACATAATACATTGGCTAAACCTACACTATATATGTATAAACAATATATATATACATGATGTTTATATATGTGTGTGTCTGTGTGTGTACATATATCATAATATGTCATATATAGAAAGAATATTTCCTCTAATTAAATATGAAGTGGAATGAAATGGCATTTTAATCATTGATTATTATGCCACACAAAAAATAAAATAAAACAAAACAAAATAAATTCCTTCTTAGTTCATTCACATTTTAGAAACTTGGTTTTAGAAGCAGACCCTGTAAACTCTCTAAACTCTCTTTCATTAGATCTTTTTTTGGAGGGAGGTTATTTTGGGACACTCCTGGCAATGCTCAGGGGTTACTCCTGCCTCTGCACTCAGGAATTACTCCTGTCAGTGCTGGGGGACTATATGAGATGCCAAGTATGGACCAGGGTCAGCTGCTCCGCAAGGCAAACACGCTACTCACTGTGCTTTTGCTCTGGCCCCTCTTTAGATCTTTTAAAACACTAAAATATCAATTTTTATGGCCAATAAGTAGGTACTACAAGGGAAGATATTTAAGACTATTTGCCCCAAAAGATAGTACAGTCAGTAAGACATTTGTCTTGCCTGTGGAAGATATAGGTTCAAAGCCCAGCACACCAAATGGCTCCCTGAGCACTGCCAGGAATGATTTTTCAGCACATAGGCAAGAGTAAGCACTGAGCACTGCTGGGTGTTCACCCACCATAAGATAAAGAATGTTTATGTAAAAAAATGGGGGCCACTCAGGGATTATTCCTGGGAGGAGCATATTTGGTTCTGGTAATAAAACTCAGTCCTGCATTCAGCTCTTTACCAACTGTACTAGTTTTCTGAACCCTAAAAAATGTTTTTTAGATTCTGCAGGGACTAAGTAATAAAATAATTTAGGCTTTACAAAAATTATAGTAATTAATAATACACATGTACTTTTATTTATTAATAACTAATGAATGGGTACAGTATTCAATTCAGATATTGAAAGAATCCAAGTTTTAGCATGTAGTAATCCATCAACATCTATAAAATAGCATTCACATTCTTTAGAATTTCTTGTCTCTAGCTTACTCAAATATACATAACCTGAAAGTTGATAACTTTATCTAGAATTTTTTGTGATATAAACCCAAACAGACAACTTTAAACCCAGTTCATAAGCAAAAATATTTAGTTCAACATAGTTAAAATCTATCAGTTTCTTTTATTTTAACCTTAGAATCAGGAGCACATCTCAAATTCTATTTGTGGATAAGATAATATGACGTATAAATGTGTAAGTGTGTATGTGAATTTATCAGATTTTTTTTTCATTTTTGAGTCACGCCTGGTGATACACAGAGTTATTCTTGGCTCTACACTCAGGAATCACTCCTGCCAGTGTTAGGGGAACCATAGGGGATGCTAGAGCTTGACCACATGCAAGGCAAATGCCCTACCTACTCTACTACTGCTCTGGGGCCAATTTTTCTTTAATTTTCTGGTAATCTTTACAGATTTAATTAAATTCTGTATGTATTTAGGAATTGAAAATTATAGTTTCTTTCACTCATAGAGGACAGAGCTCTTCTAGAAGCCAGGAGCAGATTTTACAAATTTGTCAGATCAAGAGTTTACTTGTGAAATTAAAGTCATGCAATAATGACCTTGTATAGGGCTGTGCAAAGGAGTGAATAGATCTTTAAAGTAATAGAAATCTGTGATAATGTTTGGAATACAATTTATAACTAGAAGGCCCTGCTTTTGTAGCCTACAGATTGTCTTTAGAAAAATTAGAAGACTGATACATATATTTTTAGGAATATTTGAAAATTACTTATTTACAATGAATAAAAAAATACCTAGTACAGTGCTTGGCACCTAATATTACTAACAAATATTAACTATTTTAGTATAGTAATTCTTAGTCCGTAAAATAATAGTGTTCATTCCTAAGTATTTTTAATAAAATTGACTTAGTGTTTAAGTATTAATGGAATAATACATGATGACAGTCTCTTAATGTGATATGGAAATGAAATTCTTCATGATTTTATTTTATAGGTAAAATTAAATATAATAATTAGCTCATTATTTCTCATATAAACCTTACCTAAAGAGATTATGGAATTTGAAACAAAATTTTCTAATTAAAATTATCGTTAATGGTTTTTGTCAGAGCCACTGCAAAGCCTGTTATTTGATTCACATAAAACTGTAAATTAATACTTAAAACATATTAAATCTAAAATGTAAACAACTAATTCCAAACAACATACTGAAAGTATGTCAGTAGAATTATCTGAGCATAGGACACAACTGATCAATCTTTTGAGGAAGTGAGGTCATGAGCAAGAAGAAAATAAGTTATTGAAAGGCATATAAATAGCACTGTCTTCCCGTTCATCATCGATTTGCTCAAGCGGGCCCCAGTAACATCTCCATATGTCCTGTCTCATGCTAGTAGAGCCTAAGGGCATCTGCTTGCTCCAGGAGCATAAAGAGCCTCAATCCATTCCGGAATGAGGTCTATAATTGATAAATAGCACACTGATTTTTTTTTTTTTTGGTTTTGAACACATCCAGTAGTACTCAGGGATTATTCTAGGCTCTGTGCTCTGGATTACTTCAGTACCATATGTGGTACTGAAGATTGAACAGTGTGCAAAGTACCCTACCCATTGTACAATCACGCCAATCAAGTACACAAATATTTTTCAGTGAAAAATATTGGGGGGCTATTTAATTCAAGCTTGATCAAATTACTTGGATAAATTTGAACAAAGGGGATTTTGTTTTAATAACCTGAGATTCAATAGCCATTTTTCTTGTAAACAAGCTAGAATCTTGTCTGGCTTCATTAAGTTGGGACAGAGGTCATGTAACCTATTTGCCATATCTAGTGTGGCAAAAATAGTGTGAAGGTACTAGTGCATATAAAAGATGAGACTAAGAGATTAAAAAAAACATTGGTTAAGTGTCTTTTTTAAGGAACTAATTATGATTTGTTTCCCCCTCTAAAAAATCACAGCTAGATACAGTCATTTTCTGCTTTGGCAGAAATATGTGTTCTCTGCAAATCAAAATGTTCAGAGACCCAGGTGATGAACAGAAAAAAAAATAATAAAGAAAGAAATCACTCAGATGAGGGGCAGGGTGCTAGTACAGCAAATCGATAGGGTGCTTACCATGCACGCAGCCTACCTGGGTTCAATCCTCAGCACTACTTGTGGTGCCCTGAGCCTGCCATGAGTGATCAAGCCAGATGAGGCCCCCAAACCACAATTTTTTTAAAAAAATCCCAAAATAAGAGTAATTTCTCATCCCTAAATTGACACTCTAATTTCTCATCCTAAAATGACATTCTAATTTCTCATCCTAAATTGAAACTTTAATTTTTTTCTGAGACTTGATGCCCAGTGCAAACCCTGTATCTAACTCAGGTGTTGGGTCACCCAAGCAAGAGATAGAAAGAATATTCATAGAAAACTAAGATGTCCTCCTTAGATAAACTTTTCCTAGAAGATATGTAAGAAAATTGAAACGCCAGAAAGAAATTATATTTTCAGAGAAATTATCTTCTTAGTGTCTCCTCAAGGGGAGAAGAAAGTCTGGATAATTGCTTTTAGTGTGATGTCCCACCACCAACAACACACCCCTACCACTGCAGGAGTATCTGGACTATAGGGGCCCGTGAGGATAGTACAAGGGCTAAGGCATTTATCTAACTGAAATTAACCTGAGTTCAATCAAGGTATCCCCTATATCCCCCCAAATACTGCTTTGAGTGGTTCCTGAGTGCAGACCCAGGAGTAAGCCTTAAGCCCTGCCCGGTATGGCTCAAACCCTACATCCTCCTACTACCCCCTCACCCCCAAAAAAATAGGCTAAGAAATTTGTGCCACAGCTATGTCCTTTTTGAAATTGAAAAATAGAAAATGATATTGGAAAGAAGTACTCTTTTGGATGTTGTATCCGAGAGGTAGATTATCAGGACCAAATGACAAACAGTAGGAACAGACCTGGATTTGAAATCTTAATTTTTTGACAGTTTGATGGTGAGACCCATGAGGAACATTTGGAATGCCAAAACAGTATGATTTGAGAGATGACATTAATAGTAACCAATGGAAAATAGATTTTAGGAGCATTATAGTCTATGTAAGATAGTTCCCAAGTGAGGGAATACAGACAAACCCAAAAGGTACTCATAAAAAATGTTTCTAGATTTACTTTTATTGGCTTCTGCTCTCTAACATATTTTTATCCTGTGTGTGCAACAGGAATGAAACCTCTTCCATTGACAAAAAGATCTATAATCAGACCCCTGCCAAGAGAGACAATTGAAATATTATTATCACGTAAATATAATTACTTTTATTGACTTTCACCGATTCTTGCATTTTTATATCTCTTAGGAAGTGTCAGATCCCCTAACTGATCACTTTCCACTAAATGCCTCTGATAAAAAAATCATTTTAATGCACACTGCTTTAGTACTGTTGTGTCATTCTTAGATATAAAGGACAACAAGGCACTTTAGTATATGTAATGAAATCATTAGCATAAAGTAAAAGGGAAAACCAGTAAGGTGAAAAATCACCTCTCTCAACCTGCCCCTTGAGGTGTTTGCAGGTGTGGCTGTGGTACCTGGCTGTGTTGGCAGAAGGAGGTGGAAGAAGGAGACAGGCTTGTCTATACCCAGGGATCTGCCCCTGTGGGTCCTGGATGGTTGAAGGTCTGACATAGAAAAAGACTGAAGCCCCCTGAGATGAACCCGAAGTCACGGCAGAGCCTGACAAGCACCCATGGTGTATTCAATATGTCAAAAACAGTGGCAATAATAGACCTCATTCCCAATGAATGGAGTCTTTACTGGTTCCCCCTCGAGCAAATCGATGAACACTCGGAACACAAGTGACGAGTGACCTATCTAAAAGGATGAAAGGATGGGGGAATTATGAGAATTTGGTACTAGGTGTGCAGCACATATATTTCTTATAAATTCAATATTCAATATAAGCTTAAAATTTTATACTGAATTGCTCTAGCTTCTTAAAACTTGAATGAAGGCTCCTAAGCAGTGCCTGGAGGACCTAGGGTGCCACTTCCAGGAATACTTGTTCAACAAAACTAGAAGTACACAGAGTCATACCAAGTATTCAATACAGAATTGAATACTTGTAGGTCAGGCACTAGACATGTACCCTAACCATGTTTTACTGCAGAGAATTTATAGCTCAAAAGAGCAAAGAATGAATTTATAATTATGATTTTCTAGAGTGATTGCTCTAAGGAAAATGAGGTCAGAGACTAAATAATAAGAACAAATCTGTCTGAAGTATAGTCAAAGGCTACCGTGGTCCCTAAGAATAAAAGAGTAATTATTTATTTTTAATATGGCAATGTAGAAAAAAATAATCACTGTAAAGGAAAATTGCAGGTAAATACAGCAATTTAATTTTAACATAAACTCAAAATAAGAATTCTTAGGATACCCCCTCTCATATCATGGGATACTTTGTATGTGTGAAGGAAGAAGTAAAGAGTGTTTTTTATTGGAAGCTTATTTAGAAAGATGAGAGGAGCGGAGAGAAAACAAATAAAGTATGTGTTTTGAGAGAGAACATGGCTTCTCCTAGGTGAAGTAAAGAAACAGAGACAAGCAAGCAACAGACATGTTCAGGTGAGAAGCGTCGATAAGGCAAACCAAGAGAGGCTTCTTACTCCTTTTATCCTCTCAAAACAATTTTTTGGAATTCAGAAAAATATCTTAAAGTCTTCGCCTACTTTATTGTAGAATATATCTTAAAAAAGTATGCAGTTATTTTTCCTGGAATGACTAGTTGAATTTGCACTCAAGTAACTAATTTATTACATTAGCAGGTTAATAGAGAAGATTCACATGATATGCTTAATTTTTGCAGGAACAAAGACAGTGAATTAATACCAATGAGTTATCAATACAAATGCAAAATTAAGAGTCCCTAGGGTGTCTGGCTGTCCGGTGGGCGCCTGGGGCTGTGGTAGAGCCCCCAGGTCTCGGCAGAAGGTGGAACTACAACCCCCCAGAAGTCCGAGCGGAACCGGAAGTAAACCGTCATTTTGAACTCTCCCCGGCCTGTCTGCTCTCGGGTAGAGTCCTGGGGTGTGCGGCTGGCGGGGGCGCCTGGGGCTGTGTGAGCCCCAGGTCTCGGCGAAAGGTGGAACTACCCCCCCAAGTCCAGGCCGACGGGGTAACCATCATTTTGAACTCTCACCCCGGCCTGTCTGCATCTCAGGTAGAGTCCCTGGGGTGTCGCGGCTGGCGGGCGGCGCCTGGGGCTGTGGTAGAGCCCCAGGTCTCGGCAGAAGGTGGAACTACAACCCCCCAGAAGTCCGAGCGGAACCGGGAAATAAACCGTCATTTTGAACTCTCACCCCAGCCTGTACATCTCAGGGAAGGTAATACCCCTCAAGAAAAAAAGAAACAGTACACTAGGAGGAATCTATCCCTGAACACCACAACACCATGGGGAAAAACAACGCAGATCCCCAGCTCGAAGAACAGATGAAGCGAATTGACCGTGAAGAATCAAAAAAGAATACAGATGTGCATGATCACTCTGACAATGAAATTAGAGAGGAAATTGGTAGGATGTTTAAGGAGCCTCAACGAAAAAATTGAGCAGATGTCCAATAAAATACAGGAGAACATAAGCGAAGCAGTTGAAAGGGCAGTCATAAACTAGGGAGGAAATGAGAGGAAAAATGAGAACCATGCAAAGAGAAATATTATCACTTAAAAACTCAGTAGATGAAATGAAAATACAATCGGGGCTCTCAACAGTAGGATGACAGCAGCGGAAGAGAGGAATCAGTGAGACTGGAAGATGAGCTGCAGAAAGCACTCAGAGAACTACATAAGATGGAAAAGATCGGAAAAATGGATCAGCAAACGGAACAGAGAAAAAATGGGATGAAGCCAGGCAGAACAACATAAGAATCATCGAAGTCCCAGAGGGACAGGAAAATAACCCCAGGAAATTAAAACAGTTAAAAACATCCTGGCTGAAAAGTTCCCCGAGTTAAAGGATGAAGGCATCCAGATCCAAGAAGCCCGACGGCGTACCAGCAAGAAGAGAACCCAATAGAAAGACCCCAAGACACATCCTAAGTCAAAGTAATGGATGCCATAGACAGAGACATAATTCTTCAGGCACCAAGATCAAAAAGGAAATTGTATGCAAGGAGCATCCATTCGACTTTCAGCAGACTTCTCAGAAGACACCCTACAAGCCCAAGGCAGTGGTGGGATATAGTAAAAAACTTAATGAAATGAACGCCTCAGCAAGAATTCTTTATCCAGCTAAACTCTCACTCAGATTTGAAGGACAGATATACAACTTCTTGGAAAAACAACAGCTTAGGAACTTTGTAAAAAATCAAAACCAACCTTAAAAGAAGGACTAAATGATCTACTATAAGACGAGACATAACCCAAAAGAACAACCAACCTATTCAGAAAGATGGCACAAAATCCCATGACAATAATATCTCTCAATGTCAATGGTCTAAATGCACCAGTTAAGAGACACAGAGTGGCAAAATGGATCAAAAATTGAATCCAACATTCTGCTGCCTTCAAGAAACAAACCTGAACAATCGGAGCAAAGACAGGCTCAAAATGAAAGGCTGGAAAGCAATCCCTTCACTCAAACAACCCATCCAAAAAGGCTGGGTAGCCATACTGGTATCTGAGAACATAGACTTCCAGGCTGAAGAAGGTCAGAAGGGACAGTGAAGGTCACTTCTTAATAGTCAAGGGATGCATATATCAGGGAAGAAATCACGCTTACTAAACATATATGCACCCAACGAGGGCCAGAAAATACCTAAAACAACTACTAATAGACTTCAAAGAAGACATTGACAGCAACACAATTGTAGTTGGAGACTTGCACTGCTCTATCAACCCTGGATAGATCAACAAGATTGAAACTTACCAAGGAAATACTGGCCCTAAAAGAAGAGAGATGGAAGAAAGTGGGCTGGGTAGACATAGTACAGGGCATTTCATCCCCAAAAAAGCTGAATACACTTTCTTCTCCAGTGCACATGGAACATACTCCAAAATAGATCACATGCTGAGCCATAAATCATACCTCCATAAAATCAAGAAGATAGAAATTGTGCCAACTATTTTTTTCAGACCATGACGCACTGAAAATAGGAAGTTAATTGTACACAAAAAACGGAGACCAATACCAAGTACCTTGAAACTAAACAGCTCACTGCTGAACAAACCAGCAAGTCATAAAAGAAATCAAAGAGGAAATCCAAAGATTCCTTGAAACAAAGGAGACTGAAGACCACGGTTACCAGAACTTGTGGGATACAGCAAAAGCAGTGTTTAAGAGGCAAGTTCATAGCTCTTCAGGCATTCATCAGAAAAGAAGAAAAGGCCATCATAAACAGTCTGACTTCACAACTTAAGATCTTAGAGAGTGATCAACAAAAGGGAGCCCAACCCAAGCAGAAAGAAAGAAATAATAAAACTTAGAGCAGAAATCAATGAGATGGAATGTCAAAAAACAATCCAGAAGACTCAACGAAACCAAAAGCTGGTTCTTTGCAAAATAAACAAGATTGACAAACCACTTGCAAGACTTGTAAGAAAAGGAAAAGAGAGAACCCAAATAAATAGAATCAGAAATTGAAAACGGGGACATCACAACTGAAACACAGAAATTCAAAAGATCATCAGAGATTACTATGAGAGCCTGTATGCCACGAAACAAGAGAACCTAGAAGAAATGGACAAATTCCTGAATTTCTATAGCTTCCCACGTCTGCAACAAGAAGATTTGGAAAACCTCAACAAACCTATCTCCATCGAGGAAATAGAATCGGTAATCAAAAGTCTCCCCAAACACAAAAGCCCAGGCCCAGATGGATTCACCAGTGAATTCTACAAAACCTTTTAAAGAGGACCTACTCTGAATTCTTTTTTAAGCTCTTCCGGCAAATTGAAGAAACAGAACTACTCCCAAATAGCTTTTACGAGGCACATATCACACTGATACCCAAAGCAGACAAAGATGTCACAAAAAAGGAAAACTACAGACCAATCTCCCTGATCAATACAGATGCTAAGATCTTCAACAAAATACTAGCAAATAGAATCCAAAGAGCCATCAAAAGATTGTACACCATTTACCAAGTGGGATTCATCCCGGAATGCAAGGATGGTTAAACATCCGCAAGTCAATCAACATAATACATCATATCAACAAAAAAAAAAATAAAAACCATATGATCATATCAATAGATGCAGAGAAGGCATTTGACAAGATTCAACACCTGTTCATGATGAAAGCTCTCCTAAATGGGGATTGAAGGAACCTTCCTCAAGATAATCCAGGCCATCTACTACAAGCCCACAGCGAGCATCATTCTCAATGGGGAAAAACTGAAAAGCCTCTCCCCCCCTTAAGATCAGGGACAAAGACAGGGCTGCCCGGCTCTCACCACTTCTATTCAATATAGTACTGGAA